>BQNB010055741.1:895-38976 GCA_026074375.1 Tanacetum coccineum
GTTATAGAGAACAAGGTCAAAACCTTAACTATAACCACATTTCTTTTCTAGCCATCAAAGTCCTCCGTGCCACTACATTTGTAACATTTCTCATTTTCGTGTCATTTTACGACTATATTAATGATCACTATTTATTTTAGTCCGATACGCGTTTACTTTTAATGTTTACTTTTAAAGCTAAACCGCGTAGACTAGAAATAATCAATGAATGTAAACGGTCACCAAATAAATTAAGGTTTACATCAACCAAGTAAGGAATAATTATTTTGAGAATAATTATGTACTTTGCGTATTTTATTTTTATTGGTCACGTAAAAGGGTTACGTTTCGCGATTAAATACATTTGGACGCACCCCGGAGATACCTAGACTTACCTAGACCCAAACCAATACCCACTTTTCATTCCGTAACACAAAATTTAATCAATTTTGGTGTCAAGTGTCCTCTATAACCGAATACATGCATATTCATGCATAGGAAATCACCTAAAATCTTGTTAATGATCTTTAAAGTACTAGTACATCCAAGAGTTAATTAATGTAGTGTCCTAATGTCTCCTACTAGTTAATTATCCAAGGGATAATAACCACTTCTCTCTTTTCCTCTCTTGATGTCGCGGACAACCAAGGAACAAGTCACAAACCTATAGGATTTCCTAGCTAAGTAAAATCTTGTACATCTTTAGCTAATTAATATACTTTGTAACTTAAGAGTGGTTTAAAGATAAAAGCCTAAAAACCCTGAGTGACTAACCTAGAAGGCCCCCTAAAAAACAAAAAAAAAAAAACACCAAAAACCCCCCTCCCCCCCTCAAAAACAAAAAAAAAACGCAAAAAAAAAAAAAGAAAACAACCCCCCTAAAAAAACATACCAAAAAAACAAAAAAAAAAAAAAAAACCAAAAAAAAAAAAACCCAAAAAAAACCGAAAAAAAAAAAAAAAAAAAAACCAGAAAACAAAAAAAAAAAAAAAAAAAAAACCCACCAAAAAAAAAAAAAAAAAAAAAACAACCCAAAAAAATAAAAAAACAAAAAAAAAAAAAACTACACACACGACATGTAAAAAGAAACCAACCAAAAAAAAAAAAACCAAAAAAACAAAACACCACCAAAACACAAAAAAAAGAAGGGAAGCCCCTAAAAACCCAACCCGCCCCTCCTAACTACTCGGTCATGGTGGCTTTGTTTAGGACTAAAGAAGTAAAGGTGTAACTAAGCTAACTAAGCTCCTATTTGTCTATTGAATACACAATCATAAGCTCACTTGATACATTATCCAAAGACCCCTTAACTCTCCCAAGAAAAGGCCAACACAAACCGGCTTCATATATATACCCTCCTTGCAACGTCCTCACAGTACCAACCGAGCACACCCATACCCCATATTTCCCTTCTAAGGACACAAGTACGCTAAGGATCGCATATAAGGGTGTGATAAGAAGAAGTATTAAAAACGAGTCTTGAATCTTGGGACGAACAAACTCGTTTATAAGGTGTCAAACATTCCGGGTTTGCGTCACAAAATTGCGCAAACAAGTACAACTTAGGACGATAGAAATCATTCTATGGTCATCTACAATCGTCTTTCCATATTGCATATATCATATTATTCGAATTTCCTATTTCCGCTTATATTTTCGCGTTAAAACTCAAAGTTACGTGAAACATTCATGGTTCGAATTCGAAGCATGCAGTGGTTCACGCAAAAACAAGAGATCGCACCTTTTCCTTGTCACAACAAACTACAAACGCAACCTTGGAGGTGCCATACACAATATACCTTTCATTTCAACGTAAACTAAACTTAATTGTGATATAACACGACAATGGTGTGGAAACATTATACAAACATTAATAAACCGTTTGTGCAGTGTCACGGGCAATAACGCTTAGAAAAAATGTTAAACATACTTGTTTTTATAGGGTTAGATATAGTAAAACAAAAAAAACAAAAAAACCTTTACCTGCCGGACCTAAAATAAACCCAACCCAACCGAAAAAGGTTAACTCGCAGAAAAAAAACACAAAAACAAGCGCAAACCCCCCTAAACCAAACAAATCACAAAGCCAACCCCCTACAAACAATAACACGAACACCCCTAACGCATCTATCAAGCCCATACAAGTGCCCAAACGAGAGCTTATTAATTAAGCCGCGGCTGTATTAATAAGCCACCGGGCTTAATCATCCATGAGAAGTGCTTCATTAGGCTTCAACATAGGGCTCCCGTCGCAGTTAGAAACCCAAAACCAACCTAAAAGGAGGGACTACCTAAGCCCATTGCAGAGTCCAATATGAGCAATAGCTACAGTAAGCTCTTTAAAAACAAGTTATTGGGTGAAGTTTACGCGCTTATTAACAAGTTCAAAGGGCTTAATGACTCAAATAAGTTACGGCCAACCCAACCCCTAGAACCACCCATTATTCCTTGCGTGACTATCGGGCCCCAATAGGCCCAATGGCGAGCATATTACTTATCGGATAAGCTAATAAGCAAACCGACTTCCCCCAAGATTTGCTTATTGGATTCTAAATAAAGCTAACGGACCCTAATGGACCCAACTATAACCTTCTAAAACCCTAATAACCCTACGCTGTGCCGAAACGTGGGGCCCAAGACCCGGACCCATTTGAGTTGCTTATTTTAGCTTTATTGGCTTATTTTAGAATAAAGCTTGAAAAGGAAAACAAATGTTCGCTTATACAAGTGGGAAAAAGCCCTAGGAAAAGTCTAAGGATACTAAACAGACTAAACACAAACACAACACAAAAACAAAAACATACCCTTATTAAATTTCGGTTACGACCATTGGGCCCATAACCTAACAAGCTCGCAATAAGGCTTTCAATACGCTCATCGCTTGCTTTGCTAAAGATCTAAATGGTCCCATAATATGAGCTTATTGGAGGCTTTTGGGACTTATTGAAACTAAAAATAGATCGTTTAGAAACCCTACAACGGACCTTAACGGGCCCCATAAGGCCCGATAAGCCGAGAATAATCTCGAAATATCTTATTATAAAGCCAAAAAGACTTTGGTTTGCTTTACTTTGAACAAATATAGCCAAATTCCCCACTTTGTCCTGGGCTTAATTGGGTTGAAAATGCAATTTTTACAAGTCGGGGGACTAAAACCGTAATTGCCGAAACCCAAGGGGTTAGTGTTGTCACTTTCAAATTCCAATAAACCCCGGGGACTATTCTTGCAACATTCTAAGACTTAGGGAGCTAAGTGAAATTAAAAGGATCAAAAACTACCCTTTGCAAACTCAAGGGACTATTATGTCCACTTTGAAACGAAAAAGTGTTAATATAAAAGGGTATATTTTATAAACCTAGGACTAAAAGGGTAATACGATAAACCTAAGGGGTTAATGTTAGTGAACAAAAGTAAAACACATACAACACTTAAACACGTCTGAGACACTAAGATGTTCGGACATCGACGGCTTTAATAACACGTTAATAAATAAGTATATTTATTAATAATGATTTCACGTTTATCGAGAACCATCGATATTATAAAAACAATGATCTTGCGCATCACTACGCAAGTGATAACGGTATATATAAACTTAAAATGGATTTTAGTTTATACAGTGAGTCGTTAGTCTATATATGTAAACTAAACATGATGACCGTACTTTCTTAGGTCTTAACGTTTGATCCCTGCCTGCATGAATTTTGTTATCATTCAGAGAACTAAACCAGCTAAGGTGAGTTCATCAAGCCCATGCTTTATAATTATTTAAATGAGTTACATCCTTGGGGTGGAAACATGCTTTGTTTTCACCAAACTGGACGCAAGTTTACATTTTTATGCCATGATTGACGGTTTTGCCTAAGTTACCATAACCTTTTATGTCCCATGATCCATGAACTATTAATTGCATAGATTGTGATTGGAATTACATTGTGCGGGTGGGGCGCGCGAATGTTATGGATAGATCTATTAGGGATTGACAATCCCTTCGTGACTACTATCACGGAACGAACGCATACCATGTCCAATTTGGGATGGTTGCAAGAGGTTAGAACATCATTCACGGACATATAGGTGCGAACCACCCTTAGAGACCAAGGAAACTTAATGGCCAAGTCTTGGACATGTGTAGCAGCTAGGAGATGATGTAGAGAGTCTAGAGGATGAGTAACATAAGCTAGAAACTAGTATGGTGGTGTTGTTTGGCCTTGGTGGTGCCGCGGCTAAGAAAGGAGGAAAAAGGGGAGATGTGGCTTCTTTTCTAGCCAAGTAATGGAAAAGAGGACCTTGTAAGCTGCTTGGAAGTGAAGGAGGTGCATCATCAAGGTGCTTGATCACATGGTTGGTTTTAAAAATGGGTTAAAATAAGCTAAATGAGGTTGCGGGTTCATTAGGGCACGATTAGGGTTTTCATGTTTATTTTTCATATGCATTTGATTATTAATGATAGATTATGGATTATAAGGTTTGTATTAAGAGTTTACCACAAGGTTTGATTAGTGGTTCGAGTTCAAAATGGGTGAAAATAGGTAAACGGGTCATGGTTTGAAATTAGGGTTCGTTTAGGGTTTTCTAGGTTTAATTCTTGTACATTGTTGTTAAAAATGGTGAAATGATGATGGAATGTGATTTGTAAAGTTGTAAATTATGTATTTACAACTTATTTGAGTAATGGTTTGGGTTTATAATGGATAAAAACCAAGAAACGGGTCATGGTTTAGTATTTAGCTCGGGTTAGGGTTTCTAGGTTTCATTTCATGAAATCTTATGAAATGAGAATGAATATAGAATGTAAATGAAGTGCATGACTTGCTTGTACCTTGTACTTTATTAGTTTGTACAAGTTTCTTAAGAAAACGGAGGTAAAACGGCTATTTTGAATATCGTGCATTAATGACTTGTACATTATGCTTTAAAGGACTTGTACCTTATTTTGGAGGGAAAGTATATTCAAATGAGATGTTATATTACTTGTACATGAGCTTTGATCACTTGTACATTCATCTTAAATGTTTACATTACCCAAAATTAGGGTTTAGGCATAAATGTTAACGGTTTAAGCTCATTTGGTATTATCGTCGTGAAAACTTTGTTAAATGAATAACGTATATGATAAAATGGATATTAGATTGTTGACTTGACATGTTATGATGTTTGCTTGATATATATGAAGATAGGATTGTCATAGGTAGGTTGTGTGAGCTCGTTAACTTTAGTTATGCAAGTTACATTGCATAATAAGAGATTAAAGCAAAAATTTCCCTGCGAAAAAGTGATATATTATATAATAAGTAGATATTA
Source organism: Tanacetum coccineum (assembly GCA_026074375.1). NCBI lineage: Eukaryota > Viridiplantae > Streptophyta > Magnoliopsida > Asterales > Asteraceae > Tanacetum > Tanacetum coccineum. The sequence continues at coordinate 6,180 of BQNB010055741.1, forward strand.
CATTGATGAAATACTATAAAATTATGGGTTGTTATAGTCTCCACCCCTTAAAGAAATCTCGTCTCGAGATTTAGATGAATGTTAAAGTGAGATTAGGTAATAGATAGGAATACTTAGCACGGACGTGATTTTCATGTTAGGCTAATCAAGGTTACAAGTTCACGTATGTGTTGCATTTATAATTATGTTGCATACCATAATTATAATTGCCTCCTTTCACACGTCTACTTACTTCCAAGATTACACCTCTCTAATAACTTGGTAGAAAAATAATATTTTTGAAAACTTGCTTTGTTGTGACCGTTTGGAAAACCCCAAAAATAAAAATATAATAAAAAAATAAAAAACTGTATTTAATGATGTTTTGTGACTTGATGATTTTAAAACTGTGAATTGCAATAACGAATTTGTGTGTGGAACAAATATCGTTGCGCGAATCATATTGATTATGTTGATAAATTGTTTGTGTAAACAATAGAAAATGTGTTTTCAAATTTTATAAACTGACCTTGTGGTGTCAAATAAAATCTTCTTTCCAAAAAAAAATTAATAAAATAAAATAAAATATTTTTATTTTAAATAATAAGAATTGAAGGTGATGTTATCTTCTCTTTATTCTTTTTGAAACAATCATGTTTTATTTTTACTTTAAAAATTTTATTTTTAACAAGGAAATAACTTACGCGTGTAGCGTATGAAAAAGAAATGTTTTGACGAGGATGGACATGATGTCGTTTGGTCATCAATTATGCATAACCTAGTCAACTATGCATAATTTAGGAAGAACCACACTCTGTTGGATAAATCGTCACCTTTAAAACGCTTGGTAATTGAGATAAAGATTTGGGTCAAGCTTTCAGAAGGAGAAAATATTTTTACCCTGCTACGGATTCTTATGCAAGTAACCCTACTCCCATTGACTGCATGGAGAGAGTCTCATGCAAGTCATTATGACTGAGTCGTTCCGAAGCGGAAATACCTACGGTATTGTTTGGAACGAGTGTGTCTAGAAAGGAGTAATGTTTAGTTCATAGTATTTAAGAGCGATGATTGTTATGAAGACGTGTTGTTAGCCTTAAAATATGGTGACATATAAGGAATTACATTAGTTTATTTATAGCGTGACACATAGGGACTAATAATGACAAGCTACGATAGTTGTGTGTCACTAGGACTATAAATACCCCCTCCATACTTCCATGGAGGGGTGAAGCTCACTTTTGTAAAAAGAGTATTTTTTCCTTTTTTTGTGTGTGTGTGTTATTCTCTAACTCAACACACTTATCCATCTTTATCTTTTTCTCTCTAATAATATGGATACTTTTCTTTTCTATTTTACCAAGCCTCTGGATCATTGTTTTAAGGGTGAATCGTGCTAACAATTGGTATCAGAGCATAGGGGGAATCCGTGTTGTTTATCCACTGATTATTGTGGTTCAACAAGATCAAATTTGTGGTAAAAAAGAAGTCAATAGAAAAAAAATCAAACCCAAATTTTTGTGCTTAGATGTGTAAATGTTTATGTTATTAAGCAAGATCTAGGCATAAGGTAGCTAATTGTGCAAGAGAAATCAAGCTAAAAGGTCAAAAAGGGTGATTTTTAGGCGATTTTTTGAAGAAAAAGTCGTATATTTTGTCGTTGCGTTTTGACTTTCTGGCAAAGTTCTTGTTGCGTTTTGACTTCCTTCTTGTTGCGTTTTGAGTCATTGCGTTTTGACTCATTGCGTTTTGACTCATTGCGTTTTGACTCATTGCGTTTTGACTCATTGCATTTTTGACTCATTGCGTTTTGACATTGGTTGCGTTTTGACTCATTGCGTTTTGACATTGGTTGCGTTTTGGTTCACTGCGTTTTGATTACAGGTTGCGTTTTGAAGACATCATTGCGTTTTGACTAAACGTTACTCTGCCCAATTTTTTATTCATTGCGTTTTGATCAAGATAGTTGCGTTTTGATTAGAGGTTTCATTGCGTTTTGACTAAAGTCATTGCGTTTTGACCAGTGAAAACCCATGTTTTGACTAAGGTCGATCCGCGCATCAGGTGGGCATGTGACCGACTTTGGGCATATGACCGAATTTGGGAATATTATAATCAAAACAAGAACAACAAACAAACACCACAATCAAGAATCAAGACTCATAAAACACAATCAACCATAACAACACACCACACAAACAACAACACTTAATCCCAAAACGATCCTGAAAAGATTCACTTAAATGACAAAAATGGCTAGGAGATCTTGGATTAAGATCGACATGGTGATTACGAAGGGATTTGGTATCCCTTATGTGCATTGAAGTTGGATTTCACTAAGGCTTGTCTACTTATTTCATCATCGAGACTTTCTTTCCTATTTTCTATCGATTGATGACTTGCTTGAACGTATATAGTTATGATTAGACTTGGGATTATTAGTTTTCCAGCGGGTCAAGGGGTGGGGGTGGTTGGGATGAAGACCTGGACAACTATCACTTTTAAAGGAGTTACTTGTAGTACTCAGATGTCGCTCGCAGATGTCGATGTGGATTTTTTCAAGAGGTGTCTGTACTTCTTATATTTTGATGATGGTATAGGTACTTTGTGAGTTTTTATTCTGCACAAGTTATTCTATTCTACAATAGTGCAACGAGTTAAGCTAATAATTTTCTGGGGTTTTTAATTCTGTTTCTAGTTAGATATATCGGGTTTAAATTCACCAAGTGATATCGATAATAGCATGGAAGAATACGAGGGTGTCTTGTGAGCCAGTGAGTTTATAGGTTGGGATGTTATCAGCACTTCTCACGGGTATTTTAGTGCTTATTCCAAGACAAAGATACTTTATGGTATAGCAAAATCTTCCAAGTTCTTCGACTGGACATTCATTCACAAGACCTTTGTATATATACCAAGTGTTCTTGATTTCTTGCTTCATCTCCTCGAACGGTTTCTGTAGCAATAGTGTAATGATTCTTTTGTATATCAGATTGTGCTTATGACAAGAAACTTCTAGAGTATTATGAACGTACACGACTATGATGCTTCGAGAGTTTCGCAACATATTGGGGAAAAATGTGTACAACGGGACTTAGTTGACTTTGTTGTTACGTGTCTACTTCAGGGGGAAGTAGTGTAACTACTATACTTTGTATGGTATATGAAGTATTCTGCTTACTGTGAGTAGAATTGTTGATGATTTCTTCGCATGCACCCACCGAACGAATATTTCACCCAAGCCCTAGATGACAGAAGCAAGTGGTCGCTTGGTGTGGTTTGACTTCTACAAATTTACGCTGTGCATGTGATGACAAGTAGAAGATTGTTCAGCTACATCAAAGTTTCAGAATCTGCTTAAGATAGGGATGTTGGTTTGGGAGGAAGCTGATTCAGAAACTTCGCCCAAAAAGGAGTCTATGTAAGAAAAGCTTTCTCAAGGGACATGCTTGCATGAATTTGGGGGAAGGACGTTATTCCCAACTTAATGCATACTACAATGGTTCCAAAACAAGTAAAGACAATGAGGATCAAGCAGGATAACCAAGTTTCTAGACAAGAGACACGCACAAGACAATTCAGTATGGAAGTGCTTAGGAAGACTTTATTTAATTGTATTTGTACTTGTAGGATACTTTGATGTTATTCGTCTATGGTCCACAGATTGGGGAAGATTGTTAGCCTTAAAATATGGTGACAAATACGGAATTACATTAGTTTATTTATAGCGTCACACATAGGGACTAATAATGACAAGCTACGATAGTTGTGTGTCACTAGGACTATAAATACCCCCTCCATACTTCCAGGAGGGGTGAAGCTCACTCTTGTAAAAACGTGGTCGTTGTGTGTTGTTTTTCTCTCAAGCACACCACATCTTACCATCTCTTATCTTTTCTCTCTAATTCAATGGCTACTTTTCTTTTCCATTTTACCAACGACCTCCGGATCATTGTTTAAGGTGATCGTGTAAACACGTCGTCAAGACCAAGTATTAGTCGGTGTGTGGTAGTAAGCGATGATAGGACTTTGAGTTATCAGGGTGTAAACTGCATATCCGACAATATGAAGGGTTCTTCTTGGAGATGTAAACGATTCATTAGGTGGGTGAAGCTAAGGAAGGTTGTTTTGAAAGTTAAAAGTAAAGACTGAGGAAGACTTTTCCTACATAAATGCTGCCTCTGTTTAATGTATGTATCAACAAGGTCGGGAAGAAATTCTTTTCGTCTCCCGTCTTTGAGAGTTAGTGGTAGTGTTAGTTGTGACATACCTTAATGTCAAGGGCTTTGATGAGACACTATAAAGTTACTTAAACCTACGGTTAAGTGTAAGTGGCCTTACCTCTTAGGACGTGATGACCCAGGGCGTAAAGAGTGGCCAAATGATTGAAGATTCTAGCTAAATGAGTAAACGTCCGTTCCATTATGGAGAACAACCAAAATAGCCACGTCTTAAGTCGGGCGGTATTGATTAGAATGTGTAGTATTTGTCTTGATGATTTGATTTCATCAATCGATGCTACGCGTTGTGATGGGACAAGCCAACTGATGCTAGTCGCCATTGATAATGTTTGAAATTTATGATTTTCGTTCGATACGAGCAATAGTCCATGATTTGATCATAGTTTTCTTAATTGATTTTGATTTGTCTGTTTTGACATCTATGATATGTATGCTAGAGGATTATTGCCCGCCGAATTATGTGGAATATGTGTTATATGTGCTATGTGCTTTAAATGGTAGTGAGCGTTCATTGCCTCTTTTACTTGGCCAGTGCATGTCGGCTTAGGTTGTAAGTAATGGTTATAATCGCCCATATTACTTAGTGAGAATTTAGGCGTTGATAAGGTGGCTTGTGGACATCGTGAATGTCTATTGACGATTGTGGCTTGAAGTAACAAATGAGAGTGAGTGTAGACTAATTAGATTAGTCGTTGTTTATGTTGGAAGTATCTTAGAGTGGCTTGACTTGTGGCCAAGCTCGGTTTTTACGATGAGGAAATGTGACGGAAGGGTATAAACATAAGTGTTAATAATGAATAATTATGCCCAAAAGCTTCAAGGGAAGCGATTTCTGATATGTGATAATAATCGCATTGGCTTGGTTAAAAGCGTAAGGCGTGTATGATTACATTCAGTATGAGACAATTCATCGAGTCATCATGGTTAAAAAGATAGCGAGCATACGAATAGTAAGTGGTACTTATGTGATTTATGTGGGCATGTGTAGCAATAATTGTAAGATGATTAGGGATCTAATGTGTCCTTCTCGGAGTCTTTTTGACCAACGGTGATCGTTTTGAATGAGACTGGTAGGGCGACATATGTATTTTGTTTTTGAATATGATGAGTATTTTGATTTGGATAATGATTAAATATTTACATCAGTTTTTGATTTATTAACGTTATTTTGGTTTTAGTTGCGATGTATGTTTCTGGATTTTTGTAAATGAAGTAAATTCTGGGTTTGAATATTGGCTGAAGTTTCGTATTTGAGTGCGACATTATACTTTGATTTTAAATTAACGACTTAGTATCGGTTTTGGTTTCGAAAAAGGGAGAGTGGCGCTTAGGCTTTGTCGTTTCATGATCCCAACTAGGTTTGGATCGTTAATCCATTTTAGAAAAATTGCCTCAGGAGACCGACGTATATAATTTTATCGGATATATATTCCGAGACGTATAATATCCTTTATGAAGGGCGCGACTATAAAAATTATAACGACGTGATTTGGTTTTGCCGAATATATTATCGCAACTTGTTTTTGCCTCTTTTGATAAGAGCTACTCATACTTTTGTTTTGACGTTCGGGTGGGTATATTTTACGCTTGTTTTATTGATTTCTATGGAATAGTCGCGATTGCGATGTTTGTTCGATATTTATTTATGATAAGACCGTAGGAGTATGCGTGATGAGAGAAGCGTCTGCCGTGCAACGAACGAATCAAGGCAAGAGGAAAGGACGAGACGGAGGACGACGCTCCTTAGGTGGTTGGAATGAGAATGTAACAAAGTTGTTCAACGAGCTGTTTATGGACGATCGCGGAGGTTTCGCACGTTTATTATTAGTATTTTACAAGTTTTTTGTAACCAAACATCGACATTTAAAAATTTTATTTGTCGTAAATCAAAATTTTTCGTCATTTTATTACGAACGGAAATTTACAATTATTTATCTTCGTGTCGTTTTGCGACTTCACGTTTGTCCGCGTGTTCGTCAAACGTTTTAATAAAGTAAAAAAATTTCAACGCATATCGTTATTATTTTTAAGGATTCGTAACTTATTATTTTTATGAATGTCGTCATTTTATTCTTTGCTTTGAGCCGGATTCGCGTTTTAAAGCGTACACATTTCATTAAACGTTTTAAATTAAATTTGGTGCGACGCAAATAAAAATATTGACGAAAGTGTGTTAGCCCGAGCCTATGGCCGGTTATAAACCCGAGACAAACACCCTAGTACTAAATTTGGAGGACTTGAAGGAAAGAAGGATTAGAAGTGTCAAAGCTTCAAACTTAATTTCTATATAAGAACACACATACTCTTGTTATATTTTTTCTTTACAAATTTGTTCTTTTCTTGTCCTCCCTTTGAACCACGATCGGCCACCACAAAGAACCACCACCACCGTCAATTTTACCGACATGCATTATGGTCCATCTATAAAATATTAATCATCTCGTCATTACCTACATATCCCACTAAGAAAATACAACATGCAATGGGTATTTCCCTAGTTTTAAATTGGTTCGAGTGCTTGTCAAAACGGGTTAAAAATGGTGTTCATTGGTGATAGATTTAGTAGTCTAACAAGTGGGTTTCGAATAAAAGGTTGCGGTTTTTGTGTTTTCGGGTTGGTTTCGAAACCACGGCTAGGAACAAGAAAGGAGCAAGATGATTTCGATCGAAGTCCGATTTTAGCTCTTATATAGCTTTTGTAAGTATTTATTTTTAATACTTGTATTTATATTTGTTTTCGCGATTTGATCTATTATTCGAGCAATGAATGTGATGAAAATACGTCTGGGTATATTGCGCTAGAATAGATTAAAAAGAATATTGGAGATGTTAGTTAGGCTAGATAATGGTATTTTGATTATTTTTGGAAGTCAAAAATATGGTTTTAATGTGTTTTGTAAAAGTCAATTTCGAGCAGAAAGTTTGGCTCAGATTTCGAGGTTCGAGATTTCATAAAAAATGATTTTTGATGTTGAAATATGATAGAGTTTGTCCTAATGTACATTTCGGTAATTCGAACGTCCCGTAACTCCAAATAACGAAGAAGTTACGGCGAAAACAAGTTTAGAAAAACTAAAATTTTCAATCAGCTATTTAAGCTTATTTTGGTTGCTGATCTGATTTTCGACAGCTATTTTGGGCACTTTCGATTCCGTTTCGGCCTTCCAGCGAAACACGAAATTTGTCCGGAATGACATTTTACATAAATTCTCTTTTTGGTCAAAGTCACGAAAATGTGATATAACGGGTCAAAACCGATGGTCAAACTGCTGCGTTTTTATTAAAAATACAAGTTACAGCAGAATTGAAAAAAGGCATTTTGGTCATTTTCTGTCGAGATTCAGGTCTCGGCTAAAACTAAAAAGTTGTCCGGAATATCGTTTCCCAAAAAATTTCTTCTTTGTCGGAATCGTGAAAACGTTATATAACGAGTCGCTTGTAGCGGGTCAGATTTGGGTAAAAATAAATATAAGTATAAAAATCAAACAAAGTCTAGCGTTGACTTTTGAAAGTCAACAGGTTAATACTAAACTTGTCGGATGATTAAAATGCTATTATTAGTACGAGTAAGATATTTTAAACTTAGCCGTTCTTACGAACGAGGTAGACTCTAAAAATAGAAACTTTCGTAATAATCAAAAAATAATATCGATATGATGTTATGTGTGTGGAAGCTTTGATCATTTGCAAGTTGATTGCAATTACCATCAAAAATAGTTTCAAAATCAAAGGATGGTAAAACCTGTTTGGAACAATACTTAAAGGGTGAGTCATCAAAACTTTTCTAAAAAGTCTCATCCTTGTACTAAAAAGAACTTAGTTCCAAGAGCAGTACTAATGACTTTTGGTTTAGTATCAGTTAATACTGCTAGACAAGTTAATACTGCTCACTCAAAAACAATAGTAAACACTGCTAGACCAATGTCATGTCTTTCTAAAACAGCACATTCAACTGTTAAGAGTCCCATTCTTAAGAACACAGCATTTAAAAATAGTAATATTAATCAAAGGGTTAATACTGTTAGGGATAAACATTTTAATACTGCTAGGCCAAAAGCAGTAGTTAATGTTGTTAAGAGAAATAGTTTTAATGCTGTTAAGGCCTCAGCTTGTTAGGTTTGGAAACCAAAGACTAAAGTTTTTGACCATGTTTCTAAACACAACAGTGCATCAATCACCCTAAAGAAGTTTGATTATATTGATGCACAAGGCAAATCCAAGTCAATGATGGCTTGGGTCCCTAAAAGAAATTGATTTTCCTATCTAATATGCAGGGAAATCCATAAATAGATTTACAGGATAAAGGAGTTATTGATAGTGGATGCTCAAGGCACATGATAGGGAACATGTCCTATCTTACAGACTATGAGGAGATAGATGGAAGATATGTTGCTTTTGGAGGGAAAATTGATAAGACCTTATTCATTAAAAGTCATAAAGGTGATATTTTGCTGGTCCAAGTTTATGTGGATGATATCATCTTTGGTTCAATAAAGAAGGAGCTATGCAATGCATTTGAGAAGTTGATGCATGAAATTTATGTTCTTCTATTGGACACTAAATGTATTGTTTTATCTCAAACTTTAAGTTAATTGATAAAAGTCAGTTTTACTTAGAAGGTTCCTAGAAAGAACAATATGTATGTGTTGATTTAAAAACCTAGTTCAAAAGGAGGTTTTAAATTGCCTTTTTGCAATAGCACTTCTAATGAATCTAACTTTGCATAAGAAGGCTAGGTCACTTAAATTTTAAAACCATGAATAAATTGGTTAAAGGAAATCTTGTAAGAGGTTTACCTTCCAAAAATTTTGAAAATAATCAAACATGTGTTGCTTGTCAAAAGGAAAAGCAGCACAGAGCCTCTTGTAAGTTCAAAATAGAGAACTCAATCAGTCTTCCTTTACATTTGTTGCATATGGACTCGTTTGGTCAAACATTTGTAAAAAGCCTTATGAAGAAAATGTATTGCCTAGTTGTCACAGTGATTACAGTAGGTTTACATGGGTTTTCTTTCTAGCTTACTATGGATGAGACTAGCGGGATTTCTTAAGTCCTTTATAATCTGGGAGAGAATATCTAGTTAAGGATCACAAGGTTAAGGTGATTAGATGTGATAATGGGACTGAGTTCAAAAACAAAGAAATGAATCAGTTTTGTAAGATGAAGGGTATTTTGAGACAATTTAGTATAGCTAGAACTCCTCAACAAAATGGAGTTGCTGAGAGGAGGAATATGACACTAATTGAGGCTGCTAGGACTATGCTAGCTGATTCTAAGTTGCCAACTACTTTTTGGGCAGAAGCAGTTAATACTGCTTGCTATGTGCAAAATAGAGTGTTAGTAGTTAAGCCTCATAACAAGACCCCATATGAACTTTTTCATGGTAGAACACCAACTTTAAGTTTTATGAGACCATTTGGGTGTCCTGTTACTATTCTTAATACCATAGATCACTTAGGCAAATTTGATGGTAAGGCTGATGAAGGTTTCTTTGTTGGATACTCTTTGAATAGTAAAGCCTTTAGAGTATTCAATAGTAGAACAAGGATAGTGGAAGAAAACTTTGCATATTAGGTTTAGTGAGGTACACCTAATGCGATAGGAGTGGACCAGATTGGTATTTGATATTGATTCACTAACAAGAACAATAAATTATGAGCCAATTATTGCAGGTACACATTCTAATAGTTTTGCAGGTACAAAAGCAAGTGATAATGCAGGTCAAGCTAGAAAGGAGACATAACCTGTCAAAAGTTATATTTTGCTAGCATTATGGAATGTTGATCCACCATTTTCCCAGATCATAGAGTTTGCTGATGATGGATCTAACTTCAAGTGATGATGGAAATAAGTTGATTTGAAGATCCAAGAAAAGAAGTGATGTAAAGATCAAGAGGAAGGAAGATTAATGTTAACTAGCACTAACATTGTTTAATATTGTTAGTTCAATTGTTAATGATGCTGGCACAAATGAAGTTAATGTTGTTGGTAGAAAAACAAGCATTGAACTTCCATTTAATCCAAATATGCTTGCTTTAGATGATGATACATATTTGATTTCACAAGAGATGATGAAGATGATGGTGTAGTGGCTGACATGAACAATTTGGATACAACAATTCAAGTCAGTCCTATTCCAAGTACAAGAATTCATAAACATCATCCTCTTGATCAAGTGATTGGAGATTTGCAATCAGCTACACAAACAAGAAAGATGTCAAAGAATTTGAAGGAACATTGGTTTGTTAATACTATTCAACAAAGAACAAACCATAAAGACCTTCAGAACTGCTTGTTTGCTTGCTTTTTATCATAGGGAAGAACCCAAAAGGTAATTCATGCATTGAAGGATCCAAGCTGGATAGAGGCTATGCAGGAAGAGCTTCTACAATTCAAGTTACAAGAAGTTTAGACTTTAGTAGATTTACCAAATAGAAAAAGAGCTATAGGCTCTAAATGGGTTTTAAGGAATAAAAATGATGAAATGGGAATTGTGATAAGAAATAAAGCAAGATTGGTTACTCAAGGGTACACACAAGAAGAAGGGATTGACTAGATAAAGTCTTTGCCCCTGTTGCAAGAATTGAAGCAATTAGGCTATTTTAGCTTATGCTTCATTTAAAGATTTATTGGTGTATCAAATGGATGTAAAAAGTGTTTTTCTCTATGGGAAGATTGAAAAAGAGGTGTATGTATGTCAACCACCAGGATTTGAAGATCCAGTGATCTTCACGTTCCCACATGAATTCAAGGCCACATTTTGAATTCTACCGAACCTTGACGATGGCAATCCTACTACGCTTCAACTTCTTAAACTCCTTTTCTAAAATTTTCACAGGCTCTTCCACAAAATTCAACTTAGCATCAACTCGAATCTCATCCAAAGGCACTTGCAATGTTGGATCAGCCAAACACTTCTTAAGGTTCGACACGTGGAACATGTGATGAACACCATTCAATTCCTTAGGAAAATCTAACCGATAGGCCACAGGGCCTACCTTTTTGATAATATCAAAAGGTCCAACAAATCTAGGTGTTAACTTCCTTTTCTTCCCAAAGCGTACTACACCTTTCCAAGGCGACACTTTGAGCAAGACATAATCACATACACTAAACTCTAGAGGCTTCCTCCTCTTATCAGCATAACTTTTCTGATGATCACGCGCAACCTTAAGTGTATCCTTAATCTGCGAGATCTTCTCAGTAGTCTCTTGCACTAACTCAGGTCCTATCAACTGACCTTCTCCAACCTCATCCCACATAATTGGCGAACGACACTTTCTACCATACAAAGCCTCAAACGAAGCACATCTCACACTAGCATGATAACTATTGTTATACGAAAACTCAACCAAAAGAAGATGAATATCCCAACTTCCTTTGAAGTCTAGGATGTACGCGCTAAGCATGTCTTCCAAAGTTTGAATAGTACGCTCACTCTGACCATCGGTCTGAGGGTGATAATCTGTACTCATGTCTAAACGAGTCCCTAATGCCTCTTGCATTGACTGCTAAAACCTCGATGTGAAACGACTATCACGATCCGATATAATCGAATCGGCACACCATGTCTAGAAACTATCTCATTCAAATACAATCTAGCCAACCTTTCCATCTTATAATCCTCACGTATAGGTATAAAATGAGCAGACTTAGTGAATCGGTCCATAATGACCCAAATTGTGTCATGCCCACTACTAGTCCTAGGCAACTTAGTCACAAAATCCATAGCTATCCCTTCCCATTTCCATGCGGGAATATCAGGTTGTTGGAGCAGGCCAGATGGCCTTTGATGCTTAGTGTTATAATAAGAAATCACTAGCTACTTAAGAAAGATCCGGAGGTCGGGGAGGATTGAACAAATGTTTAGCCATATTATTAGAGAGAAAGGAAAAAGATGGGAAGAGGTGTGTGTCTAGAGAGAGAAACAAGAACACACACTCTTTTTACAAAATGAATCCTCACCCCTCCATGGAAGTATGGAGGGGGTATATATATAGGTCAAGACAAGGGACACTATACTATCTTAACAGTTATAGTCCCTGTAGTTCTTGCCTAATGAAAACTAATGTAATTCCGATATGTCACCATATTTTAAGGCTAACACTTAGCCTTAACCTTTAGACAAGTCAAACACTTACTAACATATTTAGCTATATCCTTTTTCATTCCAGGCCACCAATACCTATCTCTCAAATCATAATACATCTTATCAGCACTTGGGTGTACAAATTACTTCGACTTATATGATTAATCCATTATCAGGGTTCTCAACTCACCTTTCATAGGTACCCATATTCGATCCAAGTAGTATAAAGTTACATCACTTCTCTATTCTATCATCTCATCTAAACCTTTCTGCAATACTGCAAACTCATCCACAGCCTCTTTCTGAGCCGCCAGTATCCTATCTTTGATACTCAACTGAAGGATCATATTCATAGCTCTAACTCTCTTAGGCTTTACTTTTTCCTTCTTACTTAGGGCATTGCCACCACATTCGCCTTACCAGGATGTTAGCGAATTTCATAGTCATAATCACTAAACAACTCTATCCAGCGACGCTGTCACATATTCAACTCTCTCTGACTAAAGATATGCTGAAGACTCTTATGGTCCATATAGATGACACTCTTTGTCCCATACAGATAATGTCTCTAGATCTTAAGTGCAAACACAACCGCACCCAACTCTAAATCATAGGTAGTATAATTCTTCTCATGATTTTTCAACTACCTAGACATATATGCTATCACTTTACCTCTTTGCATTAACACACAGCCTAGTCCTATCCTGGATGCATCACAATATACCACAAAGTCTTCTGGTCTATCGGGGAGAGCTAGAATAGGCGCATTACACAACTTATCCTTCAAGGTCTGAAATGCCAATTCCTGTTCCTCACCTCAATCGAAAGTCTTACTCTTTTGAGTCAAGATAGTAAGAGACTTAGGTATCTTAGAAAATTTCTTAATGAACCTACGGTAATACCCAGCCAATCCTAAGAACAAACAAAACTCAGTCGGAGTTCTAGGGGATTTCCAATTTTTAACAGCTTCAATATTACTAGGGTCCACATGAATTCCATTACCATTTATCACATGCCCAGGAAACTACACTTCTCTTAGCCAGAATTCACACTTAGAAAACTTAGCATACAGTTTCTCCTTTTTGAGCAGTTCCAAGACTAACCTTAAATATTCTACATGCTCCTCTTGAGTCTTAGAGTAGATTAAGATATCGTCTATAAACACTGTCATAAACTTATCAAGATATGGCCTGCAAACTCTATTCATCAAATCCATAAATATTGCTGGTGCATTAGTCAAACCAAAGGGCATTACAGTGAACTCGAAATGTCCATAACGAGTTCTAAACGCAGTCTTTGGAATGTCATCCTCATGCACTCTCAGCTGATGGTATCCAGACCTAAGATCTATCTTCGAGATAAATTACGACCCTTGCAGTTGGTCAAATAGATCATCAATTCTAGGAAGTGGATAACGATTCTCAACAGTCAACTTGTTCAATTCTCTATAATCAATGTACATCCTAAAAGAACCATCCTTTTTTCTTAACGAACAATACCGGCGCTCCCCAAGGCGATGAGCTTTGTATAATGAAACCTTTATCTTGGAGTTCCTTGAGTTGTCCAAACAACTCCTCCATTTTAGAAGGTGCCAAACGATATGGAGACTTTGCTACCGGCGTTGCTCCAGGGATTAACTCAATCCGAAACTTAATTTCTCGAATAGGCGGTAATCCAGATAGATCATCCGGGAATACCTCAGGAAAATCTCTAACCACAACAATCCCTTCTTGCTTCTTATTACTAGCCTTAGCACTCATCAACAATCTCGCTTTCTCTTCCGGTCTCTCTTCTACTACTCTAAGCACCTTGCCATCCAGTAGTGGTATCCTCACTACCTTCTCATGGTAAATTATTTTAGCCTTATAATTAGACAACCAGTCCATGCCTATAATAACGTCAAAACTCCCATGTCCAAAAGGTATCAAGTCAATGTCAAAGACATGACCCTCGATTTCTAGTTTATAACCCTTAATAACCTTATCAATCTCTACTAGCTGCCCGCTAGCTATCTCAATCTCATATCTGAAACCTAAGTCGCTGGGCTCTAAGCCTAACAGAGGTATAAAAGTAGTAGAAACAAAACTATAGTCGGCACCAGAGTCAAATAAGGTAGTGGCAAAATGATCGTTCAAAGTAAACGTGCCCGTCACAATGTTCAGATCCTGGTGAGCTTCCTCTGCTCCCAACATGAATGTCCTACCCCTAGCCTGGTTCCCTTGGTTTCTACGACCCTGACCCCTGTTATTAGTAGAAACTTGATTTGGACGATTTTCTTTCGGTTCTTGTGCTCTATTCAATCTAGGACAAGCTGACCTGACATGGTCGGTACTACTACACTTATAACATGCCCTAACAGTTGAGTTTCTAGCATTAACAGGATTCACATTCCTTGGCACACTTCTACAATCCCTTGCTAAATGACCTGGGTGGTTATAGTTGTAGCATGTGCAACAAAGCCCATCGGGTGCGTAGAAGGAGTTGTAGATGGTACACTTGGGCCAAGTACCCGTATTTTCTCTTCCTACATGGTTTACAGTAGTAGCAAAAACATTCCCAATCCTAGTCCTCTTATTATCATCCCTTCCACTCCAATCCTTGCTAGGTTCCCCCACATTTCCACTCTTCTCAACTTTCTTAATTGATCCATTTCTCACAGCCTCATCGGTCAGTGCACAAGAAATCTGCACAGCCTTTTATATAGTCTTTGGCTCCATTGCTGCCACCATCCCACGGATTTGTGGAGCAAGGCCATACACATACCTTTCAATCATCCTACTCTCAGGAGTTACCAAGTGAGGAACTAACCTTACCAACTCATGAAACCTATCAGTATACGCAGCATGGTCAGCCCCGACCATGGCATGATTCCACAACTTAGATTTCAACTTTTTCATCTCATGTCTAGGACAAAACTCTTGTATCATCATAAACCTAAATTCATTCCATGACATACTAACAGCAACTTCCCGGCTTAACGTGTGGATCTGAGAGTTCCACCACGTTAAAGCCTTACCCACAAATGAACCAGCAGTGTATTTTACTTTTTGGTCAATACTACAACCACTCATATCGTGCATAGGCTCCATTTTCTTAATCCAACGAGTGAGAACTACAACACCTCCCTTACCATCATATTCCTTAGGGTTATAAGCTAAGAACTCCTTATATGAATAACCTATCCGGTTTCCATTTACTATCACATTCCTAATGTTCTCCTGAACGTTCTCATTAACCACATTACCATTCTGATTTCCAACATTTCCTCGGTTACTAACCTAAGCCAACATGGCGGGTAAGAGGTTCTATAATTGTTGGGCAATGATCGTTGAGAAGTCGGGTGCTCCCCTATTGGCTCCTTCTACATTTCTATTGACTCCCTCTACACCCTCATTAGCTCCCAAACCTTGGTCATTTCCTTGACCATTCAATTCATCAACAATCTCATCATTACCTTCCCTAGGTCTTCTACCCCTTCCACCTCTACCAACCCGTACACCCGTTCTCCCTCCTAATGATTCGGCAGTAGGCCGGCCAGCACTTCGGGTCCTCATCCTTGGCGACATTATCTATACGAGGGAGAACATGGGCAAAGTTAGGTATGTGGGAAGACTCGCACATATATATAGAATATCTTACTATATATAACCAGATATATACGTAACTTCATCCTACGGTGTCAACATCGATTTGTGTGAACAACATTATCAAGTATGAGTGAGTTGTGATAAGCTTATAACTACGTTGGCCACCGTACTTATATTCGCATCCTTTCCCATTCATATCCAATATTAAGCCCACCCATTTCAATGACTGACATAACTAAGGCACCAAACCGCAAACACACAAAGGCAAACAATAGCAGAACACCATGCACATAGATCCTACACGCAGCTAAATGACGGATCTTAGGTTATAGTCTAGGCCAATCCACTTAGTTCTCTATAACCTTGGCTCTGATTACCAATCTATCACACCGCAACAATGACGGAAACTCATGAATGCAACATAATGATCAATCATAACACAAGATACAAAATAGAGAAAACTACATTGCATAAACTCCAAGTGCTATGAAGACCATCAACCTTGAACAAACTCAAGTGATGTCCCAAATTGCAACTAAAAATCCACAATCTCTTACAATTATTCCAATGCCCTCATAGGGGACCATAATCCAAACTTAATCCAAAACATTCAAAAACTAGAATCAAAACAACAAACAAGAAAGACTTCAAACGAAATTCCACTCGGGATACTTCTAAGTCTGCTATCAATCACCAAACTACTCTTCTTTCACATCACATGAAAATGATACTCGAAAACGTCAAGAATAATGTTGGTGAGCTCGTAGGTTTGACCTTAAACCCAAAAGTTGTGCCAATATTTCAACATTAGACAATAGTGCTATATGACAGTGAATATATGCAAACAACCTTAGTATCACCGCTAATCAATAACCATATGTCACTTACGCACCTAAAGGGCTTACCAGCTGGAGCACTAAAATTAGGGCATGACCACACACAAACCTGGGTAGGCGTACCCATCCGCTCCAATAATAACACAAATATTGGGTAGCCGTACCCATCCGCTCCAAACAATCATACAACACATAATATTCACATAACAGTCATAAGCACATATCTTGTCCCAAAAACAAAACCACATTTCGCACAGATCAATTCAAAACATTTCAAAACACATTTAAGTATCATTTTCTCCCAACGGAAAAACAGTAAAAAGTGGGGCTACGGGAACTCACCTCAAGCAAATCTTTAGCAACCAAATCTCAATCACACAAGCAAATGCAACGACGCCCGCACACGACCTAGTCCAGTTAATGTCCTATTTTAATCATCCATTTTCAAAACAATCTTCACGTTTGATGCATAGAGTCTAGACGCGTTATACAATTACCCAAAACAATTTAGTGGTGTGATGGTTGACAACTTATTCCCACAATCATATCAATCTCATTCTCCGATAATATATACTTATACTATTTAGAGAAAATAGATAAGTAATATAAATAAATATTTATAATTAATAAGTATAAATATATCTCGACAAGTCCATTCGGTACACCTTAGTCACTTCAAAATAATCATTATACGGTTGAAAATGAAACGTTTACTCATAACAAACACTTTAGAGAAGTTTCGAAAAAAATTATATTTTTCGTCTTTTAGTGAATTTATTAAATAAATAAAATAAAATAATTAATTATTATTTTATTATTTAAAATCAAAAATCATGTTTTTAAGAAATTTTCTAAGTATAAACTTTTTACGAAATTTCGACATGACTTGTACGTTTATACAACGTTTTTTCCAAGGTTTCAATTCTTATTTTCAACATTTTTCACAAATTCGACACTTTTGACAAAATTCCAAAATCTCAATCGTTAACTCTTACAAACATGTTTTTCCTAAAATATCGTTCAATATCACTTCGAAAATACATTTCCACTTTCAAAAGTCTATCAAAATGCTCATAACTACTACATATCGCTTATTGGGCCTCAAGGCCTAACAAGGGTCCATTAGGACATATATAAGTCCAAAATACTCTTTAAGTCCAAAACCAATGTCCATTTACATATATAAGTATATACTTATATGTAGAAATAATCCGGACCACAATAAGCCTCCCATTAAGCCGCGGCTCAAATAGACTTATAGGGTCGTGAGTCCATAAACTCCAAAATACGTATATTAAGCTTTAAAATAAGCTATTAAGCTACGTATCGCTTTTGGTTACTACCATAAGCCTTAAAAATAGTCCACAACATACGCCATAACACAAAATTAATCAAAATCACTTTCCTAACGATTTTAGGAATCCATTTGTAGCCTATAAGCCCAAATATGCCAAGAAATAGCTTAAAAATAAGCTCGAATAAGCCATTGTCGGATCCCGTAACACTTCACTTCATACAATCTATCACGAAATCGGAACTAGAAATGAGGAGGTGAGTTGTTTAGAGAGAGAAAAAGGAAAAAAGTTAATGAAAAGCTTGTTGCTTAATACTCAGTAAGGGAAAAAAAAAAAAAAAAAAAAAAAAAAAAAAAATTTATAGAAAAAAATCTGATTTCGAATATCATGCTTATAAGTTTGAATTTATAAAACATTATGTAGAAATATTTTTGGCCCTAGATGTTTCTAAGTCATATAAATATATGTCTTGTGATGTTCTCTGAATGTTTTGGGAATTTTTAAAGATCATTTACTATGGCTAGTAAGTCACGCAAAGAAAGTTACTAAATTCGGACATGATTCTGCACACCAAATTTATTTTATAAAAACCACTAGGTTAGGTGCATTTTTGGCATTTGGTCCAGTTGAAGTATATTTAGAGAAATATTTGACTTTAAAATCTGATACTTGAACCAAACATGTTTCGATAAGTACAAGGGAGATATGGCCTTTTACCGGGAGGCAAACTGCTGGGTCTATGGAAACAGTGACTGTTATGAACCATTTTAAGTTGAACTTTTATTGGTAACAAAGTGAGTCAAGTGGATTACATATTTGAAAACTAGACTCAGATTAGATAATCATAGACTCCGAAAACGCGTTATTTTATAGGAAACAAAAGAGTTATAGCCAATTTACGACTCAAGTTCTTAAAAACTGCTTTGAGCAGGTCCGAAAGTATTTTTGCTTAAACCAACATCTAAAACTTATGAAATGGAATAAAGGATTTGAAATAATGAAAGTAGACATTTTTAGCTTGGTTTAGAGAGTTTCCCCAAGAAAAACGTCCTTATAACGAGTTAGATACGCGCGTTTTTAAGTTGGATTTATAACTACATAAAACTAGTTTTTAATTTACTTTTATGGTTATGTATCCAAAACCCTTTTCTTTATGATTTTTACATATAACTTATATATACCAAGTTCTATATTTACTAGGGAGTTTCATAATGATTTGAGGCCTCTTCGGGGTGTCGTATTGACTACATGACCTCTATATTATGATAGCCCGAACGATAGTACGATGTTATGTTAGGATTCTTGATTTGATGCAGACAAAGTGAATTAAAGATATGAAACAAGATGGAAACAGAAGGACCAATATTGTCATCATGAAGATCTCTATGATGTAGAAGAAAATTAAATTTTGCGCGTCAAAAGAAGTTAAGAATGAATATTTTTGAGAAGAATATGTTTCGAATAATTTATTGATTCTCTCATTAATATATTAATTAGTTTCCTGTGTAAGCCTAGACTCCTTATACTATAAGTGAATGGTCAGGGATTTTGAAAAATATATCCAGAAAACATTAGAGCTCTCTAAGGAGAGTCGTCTTGCAAAGGTATGTGTGTGCATAATAGATAGAAATGTATTGTTTGAGGGGTTTACATGTCCCACAAAATAGTTAGTTTATTAGTTAGTAATCCCAAATTATAGTGTTTGGAGTAAAGGTGGAATGTTCAATAATAAAACCTTGTTTGATAATATTGCTTTCTTATTATTCCGCTGCGTGATTCAATATTATCTGTAAAACTAATCCTAGATGAGCTTAAAAGATATCAACATGTGGTTTCAGAGCCTCGTGGATCTTGATTCTAGGATCCTACAAGGTTTTTGAAGAAACCCTAAAAACCCTAATTTTCAAGATATCGTGAGGTGAAAGTTTTATGGGGTTTTGAAGATTCAGTGCTATAATGATGCTTATAATCGTCCTCTCTACCTGTTTGGGTATGCAATACTATTGGTAAGCTTTGTTACTATTTGTTTGGGTTTCTTTTTGATCCTGATGTGCTTCTAACTCGATCAAACCATAGACCAATTAGGGTTTGTATATTTTTTTCGGATCTAGGTCGTGTATACAGACCTTGGTATTGAATTCATTCAAACACTTTTTAGGGGTTTTCTGATAAGCCGGTGATTGTTAAGTTGGGGTTTGCACAAATGGTATCTATGGTGGTCATGATTTGGAAGAGAAGGATGTTAATGTTATTCTTGATCATTATCGTGCTTAAATCAAAAGACATGGAAACTTTTAAGGCAATGATCTAGATCAGCTAGTATACAACTGGTAATAGGATGGTTACTACTGCTAGGGTTAGCAGTTACTACTGTTGGATTTGTATACAAAGTTAATGTTGTTAAAGAAGATTAATGCTGCTTGGATATAGTTTCTGCTGTTTGTTTAAATTAGTGCTACTCAACTTAGTTAATGCTGCTAAGGCTCAAGTACATATTAATGCTGCTAGTATATACTTAATGCTGCTAGTACATACTTAATGATGCTAGTATATACTTAGTGCTGCCAAGTATATACTTAATGCTGTCAAGGATGGTTAATGTTGCTAATGTACTTTGTGCTACCTAGTATGGGAGAACAATAGTAAGTCATAAGTTAATACTTCTAAGGGGGATTATAATCGCAGTTTCTATATTTTTATTGTTGGTTATACATCTAGTGTAAAAAAGCAGTTACTACTGCTTGTGGTAAAAGCTGTTAGTTACTACTGCTTGGGATTAAAAAGTTAATACTGCTTCATGATATTAATACTGCTATTGAATTTAAGCAGTTAATACTGCTTCCTATGTTAATACTGTTTGGGTTAAAGGAAGTTAGTACTGCTAGAAGCAATTACAACTGCTAGCCTTGTCCGATAAAAATAGTTAATACTGCTAGTTGTTGTATTGATATCAGAACAACACACAAAGGAGGGTTATACGGCGACATAAGATAATCAAGTATTTGATTTTCAAATTGGAACAGGTTGGTTCCAACACACACACACACACACACATACAGGTTGATTATTAGTTTGTTCAGATGGTTCTTGGACAAACATAAGTTTTTTGGTTTTTGGTTCTTAAATGATTACATAGGCTCGTTTTGGAGATTTATTAAATAGGTGATTACGAAGACGATTGATTATCACTTATTTGATGTTGTAGTTGAGTTTCACAGGTGCGTGTTCTTATTTTATCTTAAACGGATTACAACGTTTAATGATAACTTGTTCGTACTTTCAATGATGTGACGAAGACTTGACATATCTAGCAATGACGGTTTTGCTATCACTTAAAGGAGTTACGTTATTGTGCTTAGTGTCTCATATAGTTGAGGATTTTGTCAAGAGATTGAAGTCTACTATCGGAGAAGAAGGGTGAGTTTCTTTATCACGTGGATAGTACAAGACATAAGACACAAGTTTGGGATATTCTACTTCTTCATCAAATTCATTATACTTAGTTTTCTTCATCAGTGATCATTACATAGAGCCTACATTGTTCGAGATTCAAGTGATGGTTAAAATATTTTTCAGGGGAAGCTTATTGATAACATGTTTAGCCATATATATGCACCACTTGAGGAAAAGTGTTTCATTACTACTATTAGTCATTTATTACTGCTCCCAGTTTATATTTCTACTGCTCAGAGTCATTTTTAGTATTATGCTTCATGAAGGGTACTTTGAGTCATTAGAAGGATGGATTGGTAGTGTAGTATATGATTTGTAGCTATTATGATCCAAGTTATATTTTTACAAAGAAGTCCATAATAGATGATTACAAAAGGTGGAAGAAGATTACCAAGTTTATTGATTTGAGTTCTTATTATGTGTAGGTGAATGGTTCAAGGATACTAATTTATCTTTAATGTCAAGGGGAAGCATTAAAGATTTGTTTCATTCAGGGAGATGATTACATTCTCAACTCAGGGGAAGTCTTTGGCTTTATGATGAGTTCGTATCGAGACTTTGTTTGTTTTTCCTCATCAAATCTAGGGAAGATTGTTAGGGATTCTGATTGAATGAGACAATGTGAATAAAACAATGGAAACAAGATAGGACCAAAAGTGTCATCATGAAGATCTACAGATGTATGAACGAAATAAAGATTTGGTCAAAAAGATAAGATAATGTATATCAATGAGAAGATAATGTTGAATAATTTATTGATTTCTCTTTAACTATATTATTTAGTTTCCTTGTAAGTATGACTCCTTTATCCTATAAAGGAGGTCAGGCATTTAGAAAAATATATCCAGAAATATAGAGTTCTCTAATAAGAGTCGTCTAGAAAAGGTGTGTGTGTGCATCATAGATAGAAAACGTGTTGTTTGAGTTGGTTTACACGTCCCACAAAATAGTTAGTTTATTAGTTAGTAATCCCAAATTATAGTGTTTGGGGTAAAGGTGGAATGTTCAATAACAAAACCTTGTTTGATAATATTGCTTTCTTATTATTCCGTTGCGTGATTCAATATTATCTGTAAAACTGATCCTAGATGAGCTTAAAAGATTCTCAACATGTTATTTACAAAAGGAAAATAGACAAATAAAACTTTAAGGATACTTTATAACAACATATAAATCTATGTTCAACACCTCACTACAAGTATATATGTGTGGCATTGCATTGTGTAATTCATATTCATATGTACGCTTGGCATTTTCTTATACGGCCTATAATTATTTAGGTTGCATTCAGACGTTTACGTGACACATTTGTTGTGATTATACTTTGGAACCACCCTTCATACCTTACCTCCCCCCCCATTGTTTGATTGTTCTATTCACTCGAGGTAAGTTCATAGCCCCACGTTTTACATTTATAATGATTTACAAGTTTTGGGGTGAGAAGCATATGCATGTTTTACAAATTGGACGCAAGTGTACATTTTACTTGATTACGTGTTTGCCTAAGTAGCAATAACCCATTTAAGCCCATAATCAAGAACTGTCAGTTACTATTGTGAGCACGAATGTTATAAATAGATCTATTTGGGATTGACATCCCCGTTCAGGTAAGTCATGCTCACTGTGCCAGATTTGTGGAAACGAACGTATTACCATGTTGGCATAGGATGTTGCAGGTTTATAGAACTTCATCATGGGCAATGTAGGCAATTTTTATATTGCTTTTCATACATGTCGAGCTTCAGTTGTAATGAGCTTGAAAACGTAGATTAACATTTTATGATGTTTGCATTCTGTTGCATTATCGCGGGGGATATCCTCGGGCGTCCAACATTAAGATTGGTGGTTTTGATTTGGCTGTCTTGCATTAAAGATTTTGTCGCATTACATTTTGTATATCTGTTATGGGCTAGAAATCTTTGTATTTTGAACAAGTGAACAAGTGAAGCTTCGGGCTTTTGTAACAAACAATTTGTTAAATCCAATTATATTGATCTATTAAGTACCACCCCCAACCCATATTTCGTTGCGACCCAATTTGGGGGTGTTACAGATTGGTATCAAGAGCCAAGGTTACAGAGAACCATGTCAAATGTTTTGCTGGACTATAACCATTTTCAAACATTGCATTCATATAAAAGGGGTGTTCACGAAAATAATACATACATAGTTGTTGCAAGTAGTTGATTAGACTAGATGCTGGGAATTCATGATTGATTACATGTTATGATTTGATGTATATTACTATAAGTGTCTTTTATTAAATCACTAATATAGCTATTTTTTATTTTGGATTTTCAGATACAGTCATGTCTGATTCTGAGGATTCCACGGTTACATACACTGTTGTATCAACCCCATTTGGAGGGTTGTCAGACATCGGATCTCCAGGGGTCGATGGACCACCCGTGATGCCAGAGGATCCATATACATATGTGTAGCTGCTTTTCAGGCCTCGCCATCTCCTGATTATGTACCGGGTCCTGAGTACCCACCTTCACCAGACTTTGTTCTAGAGCCGGTTTATCTAGAGTTCATGCCACCAGAGGATGAGGTACTCCCAGCTGAGGAGCAGCCCCTACCTGCTACTGTCTCACCTATAGCTGATTCACCAGGCTATGTTCCTGAGTCGGATCCTGAGGAGGATCCGGAGGAGGATGATGATGAGGACCCTGAGGAGGATCCTACTGATTATCCTGCCGACGGAGGAGACGATGGCGATGATAAGGATAAGTCATCTGTTGATGACGAGGATGATGATGTTGATATTGAGGAGGATGAGGAGGTGGAGGAGCACCTAGCTCCTGCCGACTCTACAGTTATTGCTTTACAAGTTGTTGATCATGCCCCATCTGCTGAGGAGACTGAGCCGTTTGAGACCGACGAGTCTGCGGCCACACCACCACCACATCCGGCATACTGGGTTACTGCTAGGATATTGATCCGAGATGAGCCACCTACACCATTTTGGTCTGATACGGAGGTTGCAAGACTCCTTGCTATACCTACTCCACCACCATCACCACTTTCCCTATGGTCATCACCACTTCCTCAGATTCCTTCTCCACCACTACCCCCGATACTATCACCGTTACCTGTATCATCTCCACCACCTACTAGTCCTACTTATCTATTGGGATACAGAGCTGCCATGATCCGGCTGAGAGCCGAGGCACCGTCTACTTCCCATTCACCACCGCCACATATCATACTCTCCCACACCAGAGTGGATAGACCTCCTTCAGGGACACCACCACTCTTACCCATACCGCTACCTACTTCATCACCATCTTTTCTACTACCCTCTACTAATCGTAGAGAGGACAGACCCGAGGTTACCTTACCGCCTCGAAATAGGTTAGGTATTGCTCTTGGTCCTAGGTACGAGGTCAGAGAGAGCTCGTTTGCTGCTGCCGCTAGACCAACAGGAGGTTCTAGAGCAGACAGTGGTTTTATTGCCACCATGGATAGGGAGATGAGGCGTGATCCAGAGAGATATGTTGGTTATGGGATTACGAAAACATGGGATGAGATGCTGAAGGACATGCCAGCGGCACCAGCTACTGATGACACAGAGTTGGGTTGACGGATGACAGAGTTTTCCACTAGGGTTAGGCAAGACACAAACGAGATCTATATGAGGTTGGATGATGAGCAGACTGAGCGATAACTGATGGCTGGTCGGCTTAACATGCTGTATAGGGATAGGCATGTACATGCTCGTACATGTTTACTGATGGAGAGAGAGGCTAGGATGTCTCTGGAGAGGGGGGGGAAAAATTTGGGATGATCAGTATGGACGCTAGTGAATCTTTGCACGTTCGAGGCTATGTCACTGTGTATACTGAATTGGGTCAGCAGGCTAGACGTGATTAAGTGTTGCAGGGCAGTAGACCGCAGGAAGACAGGGATGATTAAAGAGTTGCTGGCAGCGGACCACAGGAGACAGGCACAGTTCATTAAGGCACTAAAGCTGCTAAAGAGACTTCAGACCCAGATGACAGAGTTGAGACTGGCCATAGCAGAGACCCGTCTAAAGGTCCTGCTAGCCAGATGCACCAGAAGGAGGCTGGTAGCGAGTTCTTAGATATGTTATGCAAGTTATTTTGTACAGCCTACTAAGTATTACAGGTAACTCCCGGCTAGTATGGCTTTAGGTTGTATATTTTATCTTGTAACCTAATCGTTGTGACCATTTTGTATCTGAACCAATCATGTATGTTTTCCAATTATATATGGAATGGTGGTATTATGTCATGTCTGTATTAATCGAACTTTATTTCCTTGAAGTCGACTTTAGTTACACATTGTTAACTTCTAATTCAATGTATATCTCACATGTGTTGTGATCTCTCTTTACTTTTGTGTATATGGCATAGTCATGGTTATGATTTTTTCGAAGTTATGATTTTATGAAATCTAACAGGTATTATATTTTCTTGTGATTGAAGAAAATGGCACCAAAAAGAACCACCAGAGCCAACCCCGCTAATACCACTGCCACTAATTCTGTGACTAATGCCCAACTTAAGGCAATGATCGACCAAGGTGTTACTGATACTTCGGTAGCACGTGATGCTAACCGAAACACGAATGGCGATGACAGCCATAATTCGGGACAGGTGTTAGAAGAACGGAACGAGTTACTAGAGAGTGCACTTACCCAGACTTCATGAAGCACCAACATCTAAATTTCAAGGGCACGAAAGAAGTTGTCGAATTGATTCAATGGTTTAAGAAAATGGAAACTATGTTCAGTATAAGCAACTTCTCTGTGGAAAACCAAATCAAGTTTTCCACTTATACTCTTTTGGCAGGTGCACTAACGTGGTGGAACTCCTACGTTAGGACTGTTAGTCATGATGTTGCGTATGCAATGACTTGGACTGACCTGAAAAAGAAGATGACTGACAAGTACTGCCTGAGGGTCGAGATTAAGAAACTGGAGGCTGAGTTGTGGAATTTGAAAGTGAAAGGTACCGACGTGATAGGGTACAACCAACGTTTTCAGGAACTGGCATTGCTGTGTGTTAGAATGTTTCCTGAAGAGTCTGACAAGATTGAGAGATATGTCGGTGGTTTGCCCGACATGATCTACGGAAGTGTAGTAGCATCAAAGCCTAAGACAATGCAAGAGGCGATTGAAATAGCAACTGAACTGATGGATAAGAAAATCTGTACTTTTGCTGAACGTCAGACAAAGAACAAGAGAAAGCAAGATGATAACCAGCAACAACAACAACAACCAAACAAGAGGCAGAACACTGGCCGGGCCTACACTGCAGGATCTGGTGAGAAGAAGCCATACGGGGGATCTAAACCCCTATGCGCTAAATGCAACTATCACCACGATGGTCCATGTGCTCCCAAATGCCACAAGTGCAACCGAGTTGGCCATCTGGCTCGCGACTGTAGGAGTACTACCAATGCTAACACTGCTAACAACCAAAGGGGCACTGGGCAGGTCAGAAGCCTACTTGCTATGAATGTGGAGCCCAGGGACATTTCAAGAGGGATTATCCAAAGCTGAAAAACAACAACCGTGGTAACCAAGGTGGAAATGGCAATGCTCCAGCGAAGGTGTATGCGGTAGGCCGTGCTGGATAAACCCAGACTCTAATGTCGTGACGGGTACGTTCCTTCTAAACAATCATTATGCTTCTGTCTTATTTGATACTGGTGCTGATAGAAGCTTTGTGTCTACTGCATTTAGCTCCTAAATTGATATCACACCAACTACCTTAAATCATTATTATGATGTTGAACTAGCCGACGGGAGATTAATTGGGTTAAACGCTATCATTTGGGGTTGTACATTAAATTTCTTAAATTACCCATTCAACATAGACTTAATGCCCGTAGAACTTGGTAGTCTCGACATCATTATCGGTATGGATTGGTTGGCAAAGTACCAAGCCGTCATTGTTTGTTCCGAGAAAATCGTTCGTATTCCCTGGGGAAATGAAACGGTGATTGTTCACGGTGACAAAATCGACCGAGTAAACGAGACTCGTTTAAACATCATCTCATGTACTTAAATGCAGAAGTACATGCTAAAAGGATGTCCTATCTTTTTGGCACATGTTACTACAAAGGAGACCGAAGACAAGTCGAAGAAGAAGCAACTTGAGGACGTACCAATCGTTCGAAATTTTCCTAAAGTATTTCCTGAAGACTTTCCGGGTCTCCCTCCGACTCGACAAGTGGAATTCCAAATCGATTTGATACTTGGTGCTGCACAGTACAAGGCACCTTATCGATGGCCCCGTCGAATGAACAGAATTTATCGACCAACTCCAAGAACTTTCTGACAAAGGCTTCATAAGACCCAGTTCCTCACCTTGGGGAGCTCCAGTCTTGTTTGTCAAGAAGAAGGATGGATCATTTCGAATGTGCATCGACTACCGAGAGCTGAACAAGCTAACGGTGAAGAATCATTATCCACTCCTAAGGATCGACGATTTATTTGATAAACTACAAGGATCCAGTGTTTATTCTAAGATAGACTTGCGATTAGGTTATCACCAGCTTCGAGTACGGGAAGAAGATATTCTAAAGACAGCATTCAAAACTTGATATTGTCATTATGAGTTCCAAGTTATGCCATTTGGCTTGACGAACGCACCAGCGGTATTTATGGATCTCATGAACCACATGTTTAAGCCATTTTTGGATAAATTTATGATTGTCTTTATTGACGATATCCTTATCTACTCCAAGAACAAGAAGGAACATGAAGAACATCTTAAGGCAATTCTGGAATTGCTTAAGAAAGAGGAGTTGTACGCTAAATTCTCTAAATGCGAATTTTGGCTTCCTAAGGTACAATTTCTCAGCCACATGATTGATAGTCAAGGCATTCACATGGATCCCGCCAAGATCGAATCCATAAAAGATTGGACATCTCCTAAAACACCAACGTAGATTCGTTAATTTTTAGGTCTTGCTAGGTATTACCGAAGATTCATCGAAGGATTTTCGAAGATCGACAAGACAATGACCAAGCTTACTCAGAAGAAGGTCAAGTTCTTTTGGGGAGACAAATAAGAAGCAGCGTTTCAACTGTTGAAGCAAAAGTTGTGTAGTGCACCAATTCTGGCTTTACCTGAAGGAAGCGAAGATTTTATCGCATTCTGCGATGCTTCAATCAAAGGTTTGGGCATTATGTTGATGCAAAGGTATAAGGTGATTGGTTATGCATCACGCCAATTGAAAATTCATGAGAAGAACTATACGACTCATGATTTGGAACTTGGAGCAGTAGTGTTTGCTCTCAAGATTTGGAGGCACTATCTATATGGAACGAAGTGTACTATGTTCACTGATCACAAAAGTTTACAACACATCCTTGATCAGAAGAAATTGGATATGAGACAACGTCGTTGGTTGGAATTGCTTAGTGACTACGATTGCGAGATTCGTTACCACATAGGGAAAGCAAATGTCGTCGCTGACGCCTTGAGCAGGAAATATAGAACGGAGCAACCATTAAAGGTTAAGCCTTTAGTCATGGACCTGTAGGTTTTGAATATCCCCCAAACAAATTTTGGATGCTCAGACTGAAGCACGGAAACCAGAGAACCTCAAAAACGAAGATGTTTGAGGCATGTTGGTTGAAAATTCTAAAGATCCAGAGAAAGTTAGAACGGAAAAGTTGGAACCCCATGCAGATGGAACTTTATGCCTAAATGGCAGTGAGGTTGGGTTACCATGTTATGGGCGAATTGAGGTTGTGATCATGCACGAGTCCCACAAGTTAAAATATTTTATCCATCCGGGTTCTGAAAAGATGTATCAAGACATGAAGAAGCTATATTGGTGGCCGAATATGAAAGCCGACATCGCTACCTATGTTAGTAAATGTCTAACGTGTGCCAAGGTCAAGGCAGAACATCAAAGGCCATCAGTATTGTTGGTACAACCTGATATCCCTCAATGGAAGTGGGCCAATATCACTATGGATTTTGTCATGAAGCTTCCTAAGTCGGTCCACAAGGCTACGCACACCATTTGGGTGATTGTTCGACCGAACTCACTAAGTCCGCACTCTTTGTGCAGATGAAGGGAATCGATCCCCTAGAGAAACTGCCAAGAATGTACCTAAAGGAAGTGGCCACAAGGCATGGAATCCCTGTCTCAATCATTTGTGATCGCGACCCGAGGTTCGCATCAAATTTCTGGAGGTCACTTCAGAAGGCTTTGGGTACTAACTTGGACATGAGTACTGCATATCATCCGCAGACTGACAGACAAAGCGAGAGGACTATTTAAACTCTCGAGGATATGTTGCGTGCCTGTACGATCTACTTTGGAAAAGGTTGGGTTAACCATTTGCCATAGTCGAAGCGTTTCTCATATAAACAATAGATATCACGCTAGCATTAAGGATGCTCCATTTAAGACTTTATGGTCGTACGAAAGTGTCATTCACCCGTTTGATCGGGCCGGAGGTTTTCTTGGACAAAGAGTATATACGATCTAAAGCGTAAGCCAATGGAGTTTCAAGTTGGAGATAAAGTTATGCTTAAAGTTTTTCCTTGGAAAGGAGTAGTACATTTTGGCAAACAGGGGAAGTTAAACCCCAGATATGTTAGACCTTTCAAGGTGTTGGAACAGGTTGGATCCGTTGCTTACAAGCTTGAGCTTTCGCAAGAGCTGAGCAGGGTTCATAACACGTTTCATGTATCCAACTTGAAGAAGTGCTATGCCGACGAACCATTAGCCGTTCCGTTGGATGGACTTCACTTTGATGACAAGCTTCAGTTTGTCGAGTAACCTGTAGAGATCATGGATCGAGAAGTTAAACAGTTGAAGCGAAGCCGCATTCCAATAATCAAGGTTCGATGGAACTCCCAGAGAGGTCCTGAGTTCACTTGGGAACGTGAAGATCAATTCCAGAAGAAATATCCACACCTCTTCACAAAGACCGCACCGTCGTCAAGTGCCGCGTCTTAAGCCTTGAGGACAAGGCTCACTTAACGGGGGAAGACTATAACACCCCGTGTTTTAGTGTCATTGTACGTCGTCAATAAATTCACTATGTATTTTTAGTATTGTACGCGTTTACTTTTAAATCGTAATCGTTAAGTTAAATCGCATAAGCTAAAAATTATCGTTCAATGTAAAAGGGCATCAAACAATTAAATGTTTATATCAAGCAAGTGTTAAGTAATTATTTTGAGAATAATTATTAACTTTGTTCATTTTATTTTTATTGGTTACGTAAAATGTTTACGTTTCGCGATAAAATACGTTTAGGCATTCCCGGAACCACCAAAACTTATCTACGCTTCAACAAATACCCACAAATGTACCCAATACTCAAAAATTACAAAGATATCTTATATATATGCCTCTATAGCCGGATATGTGTAGATAAAACACAAGGATGATAGTTGACTTATTATTAACATGTGTTATATACTTTAGGAAGCAACCAACAATTCAAAGTCTTACCAACTAGTCTTACTAGTTTAATTACAAACTCTAATGCTCCATGCCAATCTCTTAGCAACCCACGCCCCCCCCCCTCACTTCTCTTACACTTTGTAAGACCTTGTCTAGGAGATATTTGTGTTATTAATAAAGTGCAAGACTTATAGAAATCACTCAACACATTTCATTATCTAAAAATCAAACTCATTTGCTCTCTTGGCTCTCTCCCACCTACGGCATAAAACAAACACACCAAAATAATTCACACAACTTATTTTACAACCTATACAAGTGTTCCTATATCATTTCTAAGACATTCTAAGAAGGTTTGAAGGCTTGGTTAAGCTTTGAAAAGGGTTAAGCAAGATTAGGGTTTCATTTGGTTTTAGCTTGGATTTTGAATCTAAACTATTGTTTAGATCTTGTTTGTGTTCATATCATCATCACATAAGGTTAACACAATATCTCTATACTTTTATTTCATATATATATGCATGGCATGTTCATATTAGGAATTATATACTTGTGGTGTTGAAAAAGTTAATGAAAAGCTTGTTGCTTAAAACTCAGAATCTGATTTCGAATATCATGCTTAAGTTTGAATTTATAAAACATATGTAGACATATTTTTGGCCCTAGCTGTTTCTAAGTCATATAAATATATGTCTTGTGATGTTCTCTGAAAGTTTTGGGAATTTTTAAAGATCATTTGCTATGGCTAGTAAGTCACGCAAAGAAAGTTACTAAATTCGGACATGATTCTGCACACCAAATTTCTTTTGTAAAACCCACTAGGTTAGGTGCGTTTTGGGCATTTGGTCCAGTTGAAGTATATTTAGAGAACTCTTTGACTTAAAATCTGAGACTTGAACCAACATGTTTTGATAAGTAACGAGGGAGATATGGCCCTTTTACCGGGAGGCAAACCTGCTGTCTTGGGACAGCAGTGACTGTTGTGAACCATTTTGAGTAAAACTTTTTATTGGTAACAAAGTGAGTCAAGTGGCTTACATATTTAAAAACAAGACACAGAATAGATAATCATAGACTCCGAAAACACGTTATTTTATAGGAAAACGAAAGAGTTATAGCCAATTTACGACACAAGTACTTAAAAACTGTTTTGAGCGGGTTCGAAAGTGTTTTTGCATAAACCAACATCTAAAACTTATGAAATGGAATAAAGGCTTTAAAATAATGAAAGTAGACATTTTTAGCTTGGTTTAGAGAGTTTCCCCAAGAAAAACGGCCTTATAACGAGTTAGATACGCGCGTTTTTAAGTTGGATTTATAACTACATAAAACTAGTTTTTAATTTACTTTTATGCTTATGTATCCAAAACCCTTTTTCCTTATGATTTTTACATATGACTTATATATACCAAGTGCTATATTACTAGGGTGTTTCATAATGATATGAGGCCTCTTCGGGGTGTCGTATTGACTAGTTATGGATTTACGATTTAAAGTGTCCTGGCTCCTCATACGTTCACTACATGACCTCTATATTATGATATCCTGAATGATAGTACGATGTTATTTACAAAAGGCAAATAGCCAAATAAAACTTTAAGGGTACTTTATATCAACATATAAATCTATGTTCAACACCTCACTATAAGTATATATATGTGGCATTGCATTATGTAATTCATATTCATATGTACGCTTGGCATTTTCTTATATGGCCTATAATTAATTAGGTTGCATTTAGACGTTTACGTGACGCATTATCATTCTGTGATTTATATTGTTGATTCACTCACTCAAGGTGAGTTCATAGCCCTACGTTTTATATTTACAATGATTTACCAGTTTTGGGGTGAGAAACATATGCATGTTTTACAAATAGGACGCAAGTGTACATTTTAATTGATTACGT
>BQNB010055742.1:0-12772 GCA_026074375.1 Tanacetum coccineum
AGAACCGAAAATGCGTATATATCTATTACAATACTTTTCGATCAAAACTATAAGAAAAATGATTCGAAAATAGAAAAACCACTTTCGAGAATGCATAAACACTTTCGAAAATGCTAAAAACCTACTGAAAATGCAATCTCCTTAACTCGATAACACTCGATAACTCCAAAATACTCGAAAGCTCAAATATCTCAACCGAATTCACCGAATGTCATCACGAGGTTGTCGGACGTGTAAAAAACTCACAAATCAACTCACTCGTATTCTCTAATGGCGTATGATACCACTTGTTAGGTCTTGTTTATCTAGAATCATACATAATCAACCATGGAAGCTTGTAGAGAATAGTAGAGGAGGGAAAGTATTCTAAAATTCAAATGTTATAAAATGAAGGGAAAGAGAAAATGTTTATTACAAGACATCACCCTCTAATGATGATTAGAGGGGTATTTATAGGAGAAGGAAGGAGCCTTCCCTTCCTTTATTTTTCACTTCTAGTCCCTAATCTTTGGTAATTATGTTATTTCTTTCTTTTAGCATAATATACCTTATTACAAGCTACTTTATTATAAAGAAAATAAAGACTATTAACTAAATATAACTAAACAACATAATCGACACTTTTTATGAACCTAACAGTCTGACCAATGGAAAAAATTCGCCATGGGTTGGAAAGGCCCTGAGGTCTAACCAGAGAAGACAATCCAAATGCACGTGTTCTATTCTTGGCTGGCATAAACTTAAAATTTCACATAAGGGTATACACATAAATGTGACAAAATCGTGTACAAGAAGCATGCAAAACAACTTGTAGCACAAAGTTAAGAAAATATTTTGTTAACCTTTTTGGTATAGACATCATTTTGTCAAATGTTCTCGGTAGCTCCATTTTGGACGCACAAAGAAGCGGAGAAACAGGTCAGCGCGAAGCGTATTAAAAACCTGACTTCTTTAGGGGAACCTTACTTCCACCCGCCTTAAACTTCTCTTGTAGTTTGTCCAACAATGGGTGAGCCGTACTTCCAATTGACTAATGATGCTATTGTATGTTAAGAAACCCCTTTTGTTAACATTAGTTTTATAGTTGCCAATATGGTGGGATTACAAATTGATCAAACCCTATATTGTACTCCTACATGCGTCCGAAGACACAAGTAATTCCAATAATTCCCTCATATGCCGAAGCATGTAGTGGGGCGGGAGAAAATTAAAGATCAATTCAACCCCATATTGCGCATGTAAAACTAAAGCTTTACAAGAAATCAAATTTCATAGTATTAATGTCCGTATTAATTTGTCAAAAAACCCTGGTTTCGCAAATAACACATAACAATTCACAAGGAGTATGCTTAATACTAGACATGTTTAATCTAAATTTCTCTATAAGTATTAGTCCGGTTTTAAGAGTTTCATAAAGTCTATTTTGCAAATATTGACTAGACACAATGCATATCACATATAAGCAATTAAAACAGACTAAAAGATAGATTAAAATTGAGGAACAAACTCTAATAATGAAAGCAGTAAATCACATAATGCCTCGAGTTCTCAAAAGAGTCTTCCCCAATTGGAGAACCAAAAGACTCTCACTAGGTTTTCTGCTAAAGTACCTAGATCGCCACATACATCATATAACATGATTGCGTGAGTCTTAAGGCCGAGATAAATCAAGAATAGAATAACATGGCAGCTTAATTAACTTTTAATTTTAATCTATTCTTATTATCAAGTAATCATTTGTGTTGATTCTAGGCGTTTATTCATTATTTATGGCAAGGATTGCATGTCATTGCCATAATTTTCCAATAAAACAATAAATAAACTAGATTTCATGCAGCTCAAATCGTGTTTAAATATGTGTGTAACACATAATACACCAAACGAGTTGGCTCGTGATGCCACTGTTGGGATTTGATAATCAGTTAACCAATTATCACTACGAGTACGCAGCGGATATGGATCTAGTTTGGTTCATGTAATTAACACACAATAAATAAACAAAGAAGGAACATGAAAAGTAAATAGAATACTAACCCTTGTAGTCACCAACAAAACTACGAAACCAAGTATATGAAACTAGTGACTAAATTGTCACCTCTACGAGTGCTCACACAAACACGTCTAACAAGTACGTCACGATGCTAGTCATTACTTCACGATTACCAAACAACAAGTGTATTATATTATTTATTCCAATCGAACTAATAAATAAATATTAGTCGAATGAATTAAATAAATATAAAGGGGAAAGAAGTAGGAATCCAATCACTACAAAATATATAATATTTGTATGCATAATTTAACAAAACTAGTGCACACAGCGATTATATATGTAGGTTACTTTGATTTAGCTATTAATGTTAGTCACAACATGGAGAAAAGGCAAAAACAAAAACAGTAACGGTGTGATGAGTGGTGATTGTGGCAAGAGACAACATAAAAAGGAAACCAGATTGCTTTTGATTCAATATTTGTCCATAATGGAGTTTTATGGTGTGTCGTGTTTTTAATGTGGTATTGACCACAGAAAGGCTAAAAAGGGAAACGGGTAGTATTTATAGACACTTCATCCTAGCTCATGATAAAGGTTCAAAGTCTTCCAACAACTGTTTAATCTTAATCATAACACTCTCCAAGCTTTATCATCAATCTTTTCTCTCCTTAAGTCCTTACATCAAGTCCATTCATCGCTGACCTAGACACCACACCTTGGGCGGGTCATAGGGGGGTACGGGGTCTCCGAGTTTTCGGTGCAGTGTGGAAATATGGAGTTGGTTTGTTTGAAGCCGGCGTGAACGTGATCAGGAGGTAAATAATTAGTAAAATTGGTGGAGGGGGTTGTGGGTAGGGGTATTTGACAGGAGAATAATAGTGTTAATGCTGGGTGCTTCGGCGGCGGCGGGTGGGCCTGGGCTAGCAGCGGAAAAAGGACATGATGCATGGGACGCGATGGGAGACATTTTTTAATCTCTTATCATAAGATATGACAATGTGGGTGTTTTTGTCCAGATGTCAGCAGAAATGTACCACAACCTTGGGGTGAGTGGAAATGAGGGAACATTGGCTGGACATTACTTGGCCTATACTTGTGGCCCCACAATGCCTTTTCTGAATTGCGCAGACAAAACCTGTGCTAGCTCGAACGTGCCCCCCCGTTACCTCGGTTGGCCCATATG
Source organism: Tanacetum coccineum (assembly GCA_026074375.1). Lineage (NCBI taxonomy): Eukaryota > Viridiplantae > Streptophyta > Magnoliopsida > Asterales > Asteraceae > Tanacetum > Tanacetum coccineum. Next base: position 3,177 of record BQNB010055742.1, read on the forward strand.
CCACCCAAAATGAATGCCCCCCATCCGCCCCCCCCTAGTACTACTCATGTATGCGAGGCCACACACAATAAACATTTAAGGAGTACGCCTTCAAATACTTCAGTGCGACAAAGTCGTTTCTAATATAAAGACCGTTTGGTACCAAACGTCGAACTAGTTAACGACCCAGAGGTTGTGTCCTTAGATGTATTGGCCGGCTATACAACAAGATGGTTGCTTATAGAGAGTGTCTAGATGTCGATGGCGATTGGTAAGAGATCACAGGTGATAACAGACTCAGATGAAAAAATGCTTGGGACGTGAATAATGAATAAATTTCAAAAGTTTCAGACTTAGAACCATATGCTTGATGCTTAGTATTGAGAGTCAATAAATAGCTTCCCTTATCCTATTAGCCTTTCTGGGGTCACACAACATAAAACCTACACAACATAAAAAACCATCCATCTGACACATATTGACACACCACGCAGAACAAATACATGGTTTCCGGCTTTCAGTGTGTACTGCCAAACACCACTCATCACAAGAAGCTCTTATCGTACTTTTGGTATTTTTTCAGTTCTCCTCCCTGGTGACAAAACATTAAAGCAAAATCAAAGTACCTTACATATATAATACACGGTGGTGGCATTAAGTAATGGTTAAATAAGCCTACAATACTTAAAATATATATATTAGGCTGATGGATTCCTACATCTTTCCCATTATTATTTATATAATTCATCTCGACAAAAATAATTTATTTCGTTATATTCGACTTGAATCAAGTAGTATCAATACACTTTGCACTTACCATGCTCTTCTGAGAGGTAAAGTCGACTTGCAAGCTATATGACATTTAAAAAGCATCAGTGACGATACGTTGTTAGAGGGAACGGGTGAGTTGTGTGCGTGCGAGCTCGTAAGCAGGTGCAACAATTCATTATCTACGATCACGTCTCATAAACTCAGGCTTTCGCATAGTTTTGCCTGAGAAGTCACGTCTACCCACGTGTGAGAGGTCTTCTAGTTGTATAGCATATTTGCTTAGATCATGCTCATCACGCTACTCTCTTTGATCAACTTATTGTACTGGATGCTGATAGCTTGAATCTACGTCGAACAACAACTACGCCAATCGCGATTTATCGTTCAAACGCAAATATTAAGTCTTAATTTGTGATAAGCGATGAGAGAGAGGATCACATGACCACAACGATGTTTTTCTACTACAACATTACACTCAGTACTCATAGGAACCACATATCATACTTCTTCGCTATAATCATCCCTTTTACAAATACCGTTAACTTTAATCGCTCCAATCAAGATAGACTGAGCGACTTACACTCTTCCTCCGGTAGGCCTGATATGAAAAATACAGTTTTGGCGCCTATGACAAAATTAGCTGAATTAACCTTTCGACTAATGTAGCACAATACTCTAGAAGATGGCAGAGGTATCATCGTCCGAGGAGCAGAGATTCAAATCTTCTAACTGCAATGTCCTCTTGTCTAAGGCAGATATTAACCGCATTTTGCGGAGGTGTGTCATGGGCATTCATTTTTGCTATCGATATAAATCTGATGAATCTCGTATTATCTCAAGTTAGGATTTTATTTGTGGATTTGTTCTACTTCGTGGTCTATTCATAAGTACAATACTTCATCGTGGCGCGCAATCAAATATGATGAGGTGCAGAAACTACACACACATTACTAGATCTACTATACTACAATCACAACTAATGCTCTTATTGGATGTGTAAATTAGCGGTGCTTCACGTGGAGCTAAGCTCTCTAGTCATACCAATACAACTAGCCTTACACAAGCTCCGCTTCTACACACTAAGAACTGATTCAAGGTACTCTAGCGTCTTAGTGGTTAGCAATTTGCGTCTACTTAAACTGGGTCAACAAGAACTGAGTGTCTGTCCCACACATACCAGGAACTTCGTTTTTGTATTCTCCAGTCAAAGCGATATGCACCTTAAATTAAACCATACTTATTCGTATATTTTCACTCATGACTAAAGGACTCCAAAGTCAACACCATTAACTGTCAATACAGGATAATGAGAGGACGAGTGATCCAATGCCATGAGTTTCTTTCTCTCTTATATATGAGCTGTGTCTAGAATACATCAATAGAGAGCTATATTTTAGGCTTAGTTGAATTGATACCGCCTGTATCTTAGTATCTACACTATTTCTCTTCCTAATGTTAAAACAAAAGGGACACAGAGACAATCCATGAAAACACATCTACACGATCCTTCCGTATGCAGATAGCAAGTCTGAGGACGAATGTAGGCGTCCTCTACAATTCCGCAGAGCTAATGTTAAGCAACGATTTGCGAGCGTGTTCACGGCCATTTAGCTGTATGCGTTAATATAGTCAATAATTATACATTCTCAAGATTATCATCTCTCTCTATCCTTCTATATTCTGAGGGATATCATCTCTCTTATATGATATAAGTAAATAAAGTAATAATGCTCAGAAGATACAACAAGCTATCTTATTGCAACATGTAAGTACAAGCTATACTGGATACTATTTATCTGTGTCTGTGTCTCATCTCTCTCATATCAGCTCAAGCACATACACATATATAATGTATGTAAACAAAGCATTTTTTGACAAGAAATGATCTCTAATACATATGGTGCTTTCAGGGTTTGAATAAGTGTATATGTATCTAATGGGTGTTGCTGGTTGTAACAATATGAGATAATAGTATTAAAGGCATGTCCGATAAGCGTGAAGTCGCTTATACTCTGTACGGTGGCTATTGCATAATTATATAGAGCAGGTTTGAGAATGGGGTTTAAAGTAGAGATGATCTTTTTGTCTCCGCTAAACTCGAAAACCTAACACATGATGCGCGCAACTTTCGTACCTTGCGCGGGGGGGACAGAGACTGGAGGTTAGGGAGATGTAATTCGTGAGGTACGCTGGAGCATTTAGCTGGTTATTATTGTGAAAAGTATATTATGTTGTCTATTTAGGGGAGAATGCTTAGAGAGATTATCAGTATATGGGGAGTGTGTTGCGTGACTAGGTATGAATGTTTGCACTACATACTAAGAGGCGACGAGAGTAGTGAAGTGGTAATACAACAAAAATGCATACACTGTAACACAATAATTTAATCTAAATGACATTTATAAGAAGTGTAAAGATTTGGTGAGTATGAGCGATATTGCAGTACAGGACGAGAGTCCTTAGTCGGCGAGATACAAGGTATCTGGATTTTTATGTCTATAGGCCAATTTTTACACACAAAATAAGGTTGAAACGGTATGAACTGGTTCGTGCTTTCACATTCTTAATGTGTATATAGCGAAAGATATCCAGATTTGCTCTATAACAGACACTGCAGAGCGTATCTATATTATGTTAGCGGAGTTTACTACTATGAAAAATGATGCGACAATTGAACTAGTTATAACTAATATTTTGTTGACCGAATAACATGACATTAATGATAAAAACAAACTAAACAAAACAGTGGGGTGGATTTAGTTGTAAGATGCTATTCTGTCTCTTACAAATTGGATTTTGCTGGTAGTACGGTTGTGGGATCTTGTACTTACATTTCACATGTCAATGTATAGTCTCGGTATGTTATCGAAGTCATATCGCAACACAAACATGGTAGGTGATATATATTTAGTTAGAGAGAGATAGATGTCATCTAAATCACTCTCAATTAGATACTGTTATTATCAATCATCTAAACACTCTTAATTAGATGTTGTTGTTAGCTCATCTTGCTCTTGTGCAAAAATAACAACGAGTCTCATACACAATATAATATATACATAATGAATCCTTCGTTAAAACCACAAGGTTTTCATCCATGTATTAAATTATCCCAAGTGAAATATATCATTTAAGACTTGCTTCAATGATATATTGCATTGTGTTGGACTTAATTTTCACATATGTTTATTTCATTAAACATTCATTCCAAGTTGCTTGTTTTATTCCCTAAATTCCCAAGTGAAGTTTGATACCAATCTCAAGGATTAACATCTATCTTAGATGGAATGATACCTTCAATATATTACATAACATATGAATTTTAAGGAAAAAGAAAAACATAGTGCTCTCACTTGATGTTAGGTGTACTCAGGAGTTATCTTAATTTAATCAAAAATCATATTGTGATTAAACTTAAGATCTGAGCTCCTAGATGCATGATCTAATCCACACTTTGATTCTTTTATCTTGTATGCTTTATAAAGATTATATATACCCATACCTCTTTTGATTACACACCGTCCTCGCAAAAGTAATCATAAAGGAAAGAGTTATAAAACTTAATTGTCATATTACAAATATAGGCTCATAACCCTTTTGATTACACACCGTCCTCGCAAGGTAATCATTAAGGAAAGAGTTATGATCCTTAATTCGCCATATGTCAGATTCAAGAAACCTGTATCATAATTAGTTATCTTTATATAATTAATGCGTGTAGAAAAGAAAGATTTAATCGTAGTCCAGATTGCTTTAGAAAGATGTAAAAACTCTTATCATAAGTAAGAGCGATAATATGTACATCAATTTTGTCCTTATAGATCTATTCTTCAAAAAGAAACTCATTCTCACCTCACATTTTACTTTTTGGTGAAAGATCAATTAATCTTACAACATTGATTTGTCTTTTAAGGACTGCATCTTTTCATTCATAGTTCTAAGATATTATCATATTCAAGATGTGATAATTCATCTTATTAGTTAGTAGGTTTATCATGACCCTCTAACTTGAATTCCTCGGCATTGATATTAAAATATCACTCCATTGATGAGGCATCCTTACGGATTTATGAATGAGAGTTACATTATACTTTGGTTCGACATTATCATTTAACCATAGTATAACATCGGCAGGTGAAAATCAGAAGGTTATGTATTTGTCCTTGAAATACCTTCAAGTATCTATAGATGCCCACTTACTTTTGTAAGAATAGATAATACTCTAAAAACTAAGTATTAAGCAATTAATAAAATGGTTCTTAATTGGGACCAACAAAATACATTTTACAGTTCCTCATCTCTAGCTCTTAATAAATATGCTTCAAAAAAAATAAACAAATTGCAGAACTTTAATCAAGACATAATGGGAATCATCCCTAATCTATAAATAGATGATGTCTTGAATACCTTCTAGGTTGGAACTATATTGAGTGTATCTATGACACACGCAAATTTCTAACCTTGATAGATTTTGGAGGTAGAGCAATTATAATTATCAGAAATCAAACAATACGAATATAGTTTGTTTTAACACATTAGACATACCATGATAGTGTGGTATTCTATGAGTATTGGAATTGTGAGACTTCATCAGAATTCTTTAGATAACTTAATTCTCTATGGATCAAATACTTGTCAATTGGGTCGAGCCAAATTGAATACACAATATTTTACAACCAAGTGCATGCTATAATGTATATTTCTTGAATAAAAACATTAACTCCATGTTCATGTGTTCACAAGAAAACAAAACATGTCAAATACATTATATGTCTTAGAATGATTCAAGGACCTTATGTTAACTCTATGTTCATGTGTTTCAAGAAAACAGAACATGTCAAGTTATACGTTACAAGTCTTTGAATAATTTAAGGACCTTATTGTTCATGTGTTAACAAGAAGACATAACAATTTTACTACTTACTTTATGTTATGAGTCATTGAAAAATTCAAGGACTTTATAATTATGTCTTAGCAAGAACATAATCATACTAACTAAAGTAATTATTAACGCAAACTCTTGAGTTCAATAGTAATCTCAAGTTAATTTCCATACTTGCAAATTATGAATTATACAATTAACCCATTAAAATCATAGTCTATAAGTTGAAGTATCTTTTATATGATAGTCTTGACATTTAAATGTAATAGGCACAAACATCTAGTGTGAGTTAAAGTCCTAGTAGATTTATTAGTTTTCTTACCTTGCGGTCAAGAGAAACCAATTAATCATATTGATGTATGTTGTTCCTCGCACACACTTAGGATTTCTCCCACTTGTGTACGGGACAACATTATCTAAAGTAGAAAAACCATACGACAAGCGTTCGATTGTTCAATCAATATGATAGTGTCACAGATATTACAAGTAGATTTCAAACCATAATATTGAATAAGGAATTGTGGATTATTATTCTATAGATAACGTTTCGGAAAACAACATCGGAAAGGCAACATGTTATCTTATAAAATAAAATGCAATTTTCCTTAAAAGATGGTCGTACATATTCGGAAAGTAATGACATTATTTCAAAGCAAGCTTAGAAATAATATGGGTAACTAACAAGGAATTGAATCCTGTAGCTCCCACTGAAATTGACAACCTCACATGAATTTCATTTCAGTTATAAAACGCAAAGCTCCCACTGAATTTGTCAACATTGTAAGTGAACAATTCATCAGAAGACAAGCAATTAATTTACTTTCTTACTCCTCTTAAAAGCCTACAAGTAGCAATGTTACTTAGGTATTGTACAGAATATATAAAACAGTTTCTACTTTATTAGATGAGGACTAGCCATCATGTATTCATTAACTTGAATATTTAGCATGCATTTCCTCCTTAATCTGTCTGTCTAACCACAAGGGTGTTTAGCACTATAAGGAATGAATCGAGTCCAAGAAAATTTACCTAGAAGACCTGTTAGCAATTTTCTTTACTCATTGCGGTTAAACTCATACACCGTGACAAGTGCAAGATGTCATTATTTTGTAGCTATAGACACAATGTTCTCGATATTACACAAAAAGTTTTCTCTTTCCAAAAATTTCAGTAACGGAAAGAGGGTAATTGGAAAAAAATTGAAAGGATTTTTAAATATAATTGAGAAAATCAATTTATCACCTTATCTTATCCTTGTCAAATCGATTAGGAAGAGATAGGAGTAAGTCTCACTCTTTTTACCAGAAAAGAGACTATGTTTGTCTTCTATGAGAAAACAAACGCACGTTTACGAATTATGTTGCAATAACATAATTAACCAGAACATAGAAAGTTCAAATTAGTATTTTTGATAATTAAATTCTTAAAAGAATTAACTACCCAATTAAATACTAAAAAGACGAAGATCCAACTTGTCCTCACACTTTACCAGAAGGTCTGACCAGTGAACAAACAAGTAGGGCAAGAGGTAACGCGAGCGTTAATTGGCATTGATAATGCAACTCTTAGATTTAAGAGACACTGACCTTTAGTAACTCAATATTAAGGTCAAGGTACATGTTTTTGTCTCATCTTTATGCCTCTGGTCCTGAGGTCTACCAGGTAACTCGATTAAGTCTACAAAAGGAAACTCATAAAATTGACAATAGGTCTGCCCAATAGAAAAAATTCCGCATGTGTTTAAAAGGCCCGGAGTCTGACCAGAGAAGACAATCCAAATGCACATGTTCTTCATTTGGGTGGCAAAGACTTAAAATTTCATGTAAGGGTATACACATAAATGTGACAAAATCGTATACAAGAAGCATGCAAAACAACTTCTAGCACAAAGTTAAGAAAAACATTTTGTTAACCTTTTTGGTATACATCATTTTGTCAAATGTTCTCGGTAGCTTCATTTTGGACAGCACAAATACTCAAAAACAGGTCCACGCGAAGATTATAAAAAAACTGACATCATTTAGGGGTGCCGTACTACACCGCCTTAAAACTTCTCTATATAGGTTTGTCCAACAATGGTGAGCCGTACTCCAATTGACTAATGATGCTATTGTATGTTAAGAAACCCATTTTGTTAACATTAGTTTTATAGTTGCCAATATGGTGGAATTACTAATTGATCAAACCCTATATTGTACTCCTACATGGGTCCCTAGCCAAGTAAATTCAATAATGATCCCTCATTGCCGAAGCATGTATGGGGCGATAGTAAAATAAAAGATCAATTCAACCCCAAATTCCGCATGTAAAAACTAAAGCATTACAATAAATCCAAATTTCATAGTATTAATGTCCCGTAATAATTTGTCCAAAAACCCTGGTATTCGCAAATAACACTTAACAATTCCACAAGTAGTATGCATAAATACAAGACATGATAAATCTAAAATTTTTCCTATAAGAATTATCCGGTTCTAAGAGTTTCATAAGTTCTAATTTTGCAAAATATTGACTATACACAATAGCATATCACATATAAGCATTAAAACAGACTAAAAGATAGATTAAAATTGAGAACGAACCTAATAAATGAAAGCCAGTAAATCACATAAAGCCTCGAGTTCACAAAAGATTCTTCCCCATTTGTAGAACCAAAAGACCCTCACTAGGATTTCTGCTAAATACCTAGATCGCCACATACATCATAAACCAGATTTGCTGAGTCTAAGCCAGATAAATCAAGAAATAGAATAACAAGTCAGCTTAATTAACTATTATTTAATCTATTCTTATTATCAAGTAATCATTTGTGTTGATTCTAGGCGTTTATTCATTATTTATGGCAAGGATTGCATGTCATTGCCATAATTTTCCAATAAAACAATAAATAAACTAGATTTCATGCAGCTCAAATCGTGTGGTTTAAATATGATAGTGATAACAATAATACATCCAAAACGATTGCTCGTGGATGCCACAGTTGATTAGATAATCATTAACCAATTTATCACTACGAGTACGTCAGGATATGGTAGCTAGTTTGGTTCATGTAATCAACACACAATAAATAAACAAAGAAGGAACATGAAAAGTAAATAGAATACTAACCCTTGTAGTCACCAGCAAAACTACGAAACCAAGTATATGAAACTAGTGACTAAATTGTCACCTCTACGAGTGCTCACACAAACACGTCTAACAAGTACGTCACGATGCTAGTCGTTACTTCACGATTACCAAACAACAAGTGTATTATATTATTTATTCCAATCGAACTAATAAATAAATATTAGTCGAATGAATTAAATATCATATAAAGGGAAAGAAGTTAGGAAATCCAATCACTACTATATATATAATATTGTATGCATAATTTAACAATACTATGCACACGTGATTATATATGTAGGTACTTTGATTTTGCTTTAATGTTTGTCACATAGGAGAAAAGGAAAAACAAAACAGTACGTGTGATGAGTGGTGATTGGCAGAACACAAAAAGGAAACCAGATTTGCTTTTTGAGTCAATATGTGTCATATGGAGTTTTATGGTGTGTCGTGTTTTATGTGTGTGACCACAGAAAGGCTAAGGAAAGGGCGTATTTATAGACTCTCAATCCTAGCTCATGATAAGGTTCAAAGTCTTCAACTTTTAATCTTATCATAACACCTCCAAGCTTTATCATCATTCTTTTCTCCTTATCCTTACATCCATCGCACCTAGACACCTCCTAGAACCTTCTAGTCGACGTTTGGTCCAAACGGTTTACATTAGAAAGCATTTCGTGAAGTATTTAAACGTACTCTAAATGTTTAACGTGTGTGCCCCCAATAGGCTCACACATTTCTAGTTGTACACGGCTAGTCCAACTACCACATTCCAACAAAAACATGCATGATGTATCTAATCCTGTAGGTCAAATGGGTTTGGGCCAGATTAAGCATTTTTTGCATGAGTTAAATT
>BQNB010055742.1:13964-38976 GCA_026074375.1 Tanacetum coccineum
ACGACTCAAACACATATTCTAACGCATATCCTAAACAATTGATAAGTATGATGGTTATCCTAACCCATCACAAAATCTTTGTGTCAAGCCAAGGTAACAGTGACCCTCTTGGTTCGTCCTCCTCCCTTATTCTGAGTCGTAACAGTTTATTTGAATGCAATTATTGTGTTGTAATAACTTTAGTATGACTTTATTCTATTTATTCAATGATAATTAATTTTTATAAAATGACATTATACGTTCTAAATTAATGTAATGTTCATGCGGTTAAACTCGATTAAACGTATAGGATGGTTAACCGCGACCCCAACCGCGGGTAACCAGTCATTTCGAGTAACCGCGTGTTCAGTAACCGTCTAGTGCGGTTCGGTTTCGGATAGTAAAATGAATTACCCGCCCCGTGGCGGATAGTTCAAATCTTCCAACTAACCGAACCGAAATGACCCGTGAACACCCCTACCAGGCGCCGACTCAACATAACCAAATACATGATCAAATGTTCGAAATAAGTCATCACAAAAAATATATTCACTTAAACACAAAAATACCTTACAAAAACAATTTAAAAACACACACTCGCACAATATGATAACAAGTTTTATAAACATTGTTTTCCTTACAGCAAGTTTGTTTTCTCAAAGTCTAATGTTCTTCTGATAGCCTATGAAGTTTTTAAACATGGCAAACCATTTTCAAATGTTATTTTAAATATCGTATCAACTTCATATGCTATTAAATATTTGATTAACCAAGTTTGCTATTTGAATCAATTATTCACACATCTTTTTATCGACGCGACACCTTGCGAAATTATTATAATTTCTAATTTTGAAATTATATGTATTTTGCTTATATGCCCAATTTCTCTACATGCGTTTATGCTTTTATATTTCTCATGCTTTCTATGACTTTTGATGAAGAAAACAGATTAGGGGTGTGTTTGTTACCCTCCTTTTAATAAAAAAGAATTGAATGATAGGTGTGTTTATTTGTTTGGTTTAAAGATTTGGTTTTGTAATAGTATTTGATATGCATAGATGAGGGTTTTGATAAAAGTAGTAGATGATAGTGGGTTTTGAAAAAAAAAAGTGGGCCACTCATGTCTTTTATCATTTTTTTTCTTGTTTTTTTCATGTAAATGTGGGACCCAACAATTTTATAATTTTTAATTAATATTAAAATAATATTATATTTCAATTTTCTAATCAATTCTATATCACAAAACAAACAACATTTTATACTATCATTTCTTTTCTTTCTCCTACTTTTCTTTCAAACCAATACCGAATCCAAATCTGATTCTAATCCTCTTGCATACCAAACGCACCCTAGAACTTGAAGAACAAGGAATCCAAATAATCTGGAAACAGATTAAAACTTAGAGAACAAGCAATCCAAGTCACAACATAACCTTACTTATGTTTATCTTTATTTCGTTAATTAATTAGGATTAGTATGTAATTAAGAAACCTTTACTTTTAGTCTGTTTAGGATTAGGATTCTTATGTCTATTTAAACCATGTTCCAACATAGTTTTATGCATTTAGTTCATTAATAAATTTCAATTCGTGAAGTCAAGTAATTAACAGGTTATTTGTGTCTTCTCTATTCGTGAAGTCAAGTAAATAACAGGGTATTTGCGTCTGCAATTATTCATGTTCATTAGAGTTTGTTGTGAACAAATCAATCAGCCTTCCTCTGTCCTACTTCTAGTGGTATCGGAGCCACATTCAATTTGGGTCTCTCCCAAATTGAAATCAAGTCACCACTTTCGATCTCTATCTTTTCTCAATTTAGGTTTTTCCCGATTGTTCTTTATATTCTTTTTTCTCTTTTAACTATTTAATTTTGTTTATAAAAACATAATAACAAAAAAATATTACTATTCATCGCATTGCTCAAAACACATAATAGTGATCATGACGGATAATACTGCACTTTTGCAAGCCTTACAAGCGATTCAACAACAACTGCATCAACAATCACAACAACTGCAGCAACAATCACACAACAAATCGAACAAAATACCAAAAATCTCGAGGCACTTGAGAATATGAATATTCACGAACAACCAAAACATGATCACAATCGTTATGGGTCCTCAAGTGACGATGACGAAGAATGTGATCAAGTTGATCCCGCGAATCATTAAAGAAATCGTAATCCTAGGATAAAGGCGGACATACCAAATTTTTTAGGGGCATTAAACATTGGATACTTTCTTTGTTAACATAGATATTTCAATACCAAAACAACGATCCGAAGGTCGAGGAGGAAAGAAAAGAAAACTAGCCATTTATTAGATTTAGAGAGAGAAAGGTAATATTTGTGTGTTTCTAGAGAGAGAAAGGGAAACACACACACTTATGAGATTACAAATGTTTTCCTCACCCATCCATGAAAGTATGAAGGGGGTTATGTAGGCCTTGACACCCCACACTATACTATATTGACGTTTCTAGTCCTTGCGTATCTTGCCTATATTATATCTAATGTAATTCCGTATAAGTCAACATATTTTAAGGCTAACAATCTTCCCCCAATATGTGGACATACGGAATTACTTACAATGTTACTAACAAGTACAAATACAACAAAAATAAAGTCTTTCAAAGTGCTTCCAATGCTAAAGATGACTTTTGTGTCTTCCGGTCTTGATACTTGTACTCCAGCTTGGATCTTCTGTGTATTTACTTGTTCTAGAACCATTGTAGTATGCATGAGTTGGATTAACTTTCCCTCAAATCATGCAACATGTCTTGAAAAGCTTTTTTCATAGATTCCTTTTTTACGAAGTTTCTGAATTAGCTTCCCCCCAAACCAACATCCGTATCTTGAGCAGATTCTGAAACTTTGATGTAGCTTGAACGATCTTCTAACATTGACATTTAAAGTGCACAACGGAATTTTGTAAAAGAATCGGCCAACCACACCAACTAATACTACTTCTATACCGTATCATGACATTTGGTCTTGGTGAATATCCGTTTGGGGGAACATACAATAGATCAGCAACAATTCTTCTCACGCATGCAGAATACTTCACAAACCAACTAAGTAAAGTAGTATAAACTACTTCCCCCTGGAAATTGACCTGATTACATCAAAGTACATTTTTCCCCCCATGATGGTTTCGAACTATCGAAAGCATCACTGACGTGTACGACCATATACTCAAGAAGTTCTTGTTATAAGCAACAATCTTGAAAAGTTATGAAAGACATTGAAGAACTTTAAAAGATTTTGCTTAGACTGTGAAGTACCGTTTGTCACACCCCCAAATAGGGTCCCGTTGGAATAAGCGTTCGGGGTGTGACGTCATGCATATATCAAGTACAAAGCATAGAAAATGACCTCTAAATGGGTACGTTTTAGAAAAAAGTCATAAGTCGTTACATAAATTTAAAAGTAAATAAGTCTTACAAACCATTTCAAAGTAATTTAAAACATAGCGGAAGCAATATGAAAAACGTAGCGGAAGCAAAAATAAGTTTTGACAAAGACAACGAGTATGAATAATGATAGTCTTGAAATCAGTCGAAGTCACATTACACATAGACTTTTAATATCACACCTTGAAAATCCAAGCTAAGCACCTGAGAAAAAACATGCTTAAAACATCAACATAAAGTTGGTAAATTCATAGGTTTAATTCAAACGTAGTTATAGTGGACCACAAGATTTCAAAACGTATGCGACAGTTATAACAAATAAAACTTTACAAAAATGCTATTTGCATTGCGCTAAGCTCATGACACCGAAGCTAATAATCGACAGTAGCATGTACATTTCCATATAAAGATGCCCTGGTAAGTGTCCGACCAAAGACAACCCAAACTAGTTTTGACATGACATACATCCGTTGGCCTATACAGTTCGGTCGTACCCGGCCAGTAAGAATTACCAAACCCGGATGGGGATTATTAGTCCTAATAGATCTATTTACTCACTCACGCTTACTTAACCAACCAATCAGTTAAAGGTAATTAACGGTTCATGATAATACGGGAAAATAGTGGTCTAACGCTACTCATGCAACACGTAAACGAGGGAAAGTATCACGTAAAGTACTTGTGTCCGGTTTAAGAAAACAAGCGATGTTTCTCACCCCTAAGTTATAAAAGATTTATTCAAAACGGGTAAAAGTGAGGATATTAACTCACCTTGATTGGTGAAGTGAAGTAGTGAATAAGCCAGAAGAAAAGATCACACGGAATAAAACAACGGTACTTGAACACGACCTAAGTAATATAGGTTTGATTTAGAATTAGGATAATGAAGAAGGTAGTAATAATGCATAAGGGTTTATCAAAAACACTTTCGTTAATGTTTTCTAAAAATGGTACATTAGTGATCGTATTGTGGTTGTAACGTATGACTCGATAAAGTATGTTGTAATATTAAATATATAACACTACATAATAATAATCAAGTAAATATATATAATCGGCATCTTACCCACACCCCTTTTAAGTAGTAAAAATGTCTTTAATATAAACGTTTTCTAAATATTTTACTAAGTATAAAGATTTTATATAAATTTCGGCATGACCCGTTCGTGTTTACACATTTTCCAAAGTCATAGACTTTATCAAAAATCAATCCTAATCACTTTCAAAGATATATTTCACAAATCAAAGTCTACTATACTATCAAATCCCTTAATAATCAAGTTAAAACTCTTTCGGATCCTTATTGGGCTTTTAGGCCCAATAAGCCTAATTAGATGGTCCGTGATTGAAAAGTCCAAAAATAAGCAAACGTTTAGATTCCAAGTTCGGATATTATCAAATAAGCTATACACGAGCTTATCTAATAAGCTACAACGTGGGTCTAAAGCCGTGGTGTGTTGTCTCATATTGGGTCGTGGCCCGTTAAACCAAATAAGTAGGTTTAAGCTTACCCATTAAGTCCGATAAGCAAATCGTAAGTAAATAAGCACTCGACTTATTAGTAAGCTATCAATAAGCTGGAATAAGCCAAGCTAAACAACCCAATAAGCCAACCATGGGCTTATAGCCACGGTTTGGGCTCACATGTTGGGTCGAAACCTTATAAGCTCAAAAGGGCTTATTTGCTAAGTCCGTTAAGCCAAAAAGGTATCAAACAAGCTCTTGGTTCTCGAATAAGCTATCAATAAGCCATCAATAAGCCAAGATACATAATCCAAACCATGTTAAGCTCATGGTTTGGGCTTTTGGTTGTGGGACGCAGCTTAAAAGCCCGTTAAGGATATTTGGGCTTATTTGTTAAGCTAGATAAGCTTAACACCTTTCCTTTATCAAAATAAGCAACGAAATAAGTTAGAATATATAAGCCAAATCACAATAAGCTAGAATAAACTTCCATGTTTTCCTATGTGGGCCGAATACCATAATAAGCCCAATAAGCTTTCCAAAAGCTTATTTATAAGCCGAATACCCAAATAAGCAATAAGACATAACTTTTATTATATAAAATAACCACGATCACAAAACTATACTTTTCTTGTCTTTTTATTTATTTATTTCGAGTGTATATATAAACCTTTAGGGTTTATGTAAATTTTGAAACTTTGATTTTTATAAACAGAGTTGTACATCTTTTGTTTATGCATTATAAGAATCACAAAAGTACAAGTATTATAAAATATAGAGATGACTTACAATAGAAAGATGATTAGGAGGTGATTAAAGACTAGATACAACCCAAACGTTGTTCAAGAATACCCAAAATAACAACAAACGATCTAGCCCAAAACACCTAAATCTTCAAAAGTTCTTGAATCAAAAACCAATAATTATAATGATTTAAATGTGGTGTTATGTTTTTCGACGGATCAAAAAGAAGAGAGAAATATGTGTGTTTCTTAAGCAGAGAATGTGTGTGTTGGAAATGAAATGATACAATGAAACTAGCTTAGATTTTAAGCTTAAAATTTTTGAATGCATGTGTGTGTTTGGTGTGTGTTTCGGACGCAAACAAAAGGCACCAAGGGGGAGACCAATTTGATCTCCATATTTTGGGGGAGTTCATGCAAGGTGGTGGATTTAATTTCCTATTTGTATGTATGCTCATTTAAATGTTACTAGTTATACCCAAAATACGCAAATACTAAAAACTCATAAAAGCATCATACGAAAAATTCCTTGAAACCTTAAATAAACACTCTTACCGCGAAACGACGTGACTATTGTTGAAAGACTACATCAATTAGAACTCTGAATGCAATCCGATACGAAATTCACAGATATACACGGGACAATTTCCGGATAGAATGTAAAAAATACACGTAACTTATAAAATTCAAATATACTGAACTGAAACTGTTAAAATAATTGCCTAAAAAATTACGGGGTGTAATCTATTCCCCTTAGAAGATCTTTGTCCTCAAAGACATAATACGTAACCATCATGCACGGGTGCATATTATGGCGAAAGTTGCGGATACCTTCTTCTGCATTTGGTCATCTCGATCACCAAAGAGAACACGGGATCTCTCCTTGAGTTCCAACTCACTTTAACAATTGGGATAACGGCTTTGGCTACTCAGACTTTGACCTCACGTCCATGATTTTGAACAGGAATCTCGACGAAGTGAGTTGTTGTCGACATGGATTTCATCCAACGGTATAGCAAGAGTCTAGCCTTATAGCAATTTTCTTAGGTCGAGACGTGGAACGTACGATGAACCTCTACTCAATTGCTTTATGGGAGTCAAGTCCCGATTAGGACAACTTATCTAACTTCGTAAGAAACATTGAAAGGGTCTAGAATACGATGGTTTTAGCTTATCCCCCGTTTGCCAAATGTAATCACCCCTTTCCATGTTACACTGTTTAGCATTACCTTATCATCCTACTTGAAACTCAATGGGTTTTCGACTTACAATCTGCGTATCTCTCTGACGATCGCATGCATGTTTAATACGGCTCTTGATTTGAATGATCTTCTCAGTTGTCTCGTGGATGAATCTCTTGCAAGTGAGCTGAAATCTCCAACTTCATCCCAGCAGGATAGGTGATCGGACACTTACGCCCATCAACACCCAAAAGTGGCAGCCTTAATACTGATATGGTAAATGCATTGTTATACAAAATTCTATCTAAGCCATCGCATGAATTTAATCCCCAACCTTTATCCGGAAAACAAGCACACATACACTCAACATTCTTCCAACGTCCTGAATGGTCCCTCCCACACTTTGACCTCATCTGCGGTGGAAGTCCTTACTCAAAAACTAGCGTATTACCAAGTGCTTTATCAAGGGACCTCCAAAAGTGTGAAGCGAATCTACCGTCTCGATCAGAGATGATCGAAATCGGCACTTCATGGCTCGACACCACTTCTTACAAATAATGTCTTGTCAAACTTCTCCATTGAGTCCATCATTATCTCATGGGAAGGAAATGAAGCAGACTTGGTGAGAAACGATAAATGAAATACCCAAATCTAGGTCTTGTCTATTTTTAACTTTGCAAATAGTGAGGAAGTCTATTGTTATTTTCTCCCATTACCATTGGGGAATCTCTAGATGAACCAATAATCTAGATGGTTTTTGATATTCGGCTTTAAATTTGGCACACGTTAGACACTTGTTAACATGAGAAGGCCCCCCAATTTTTGCTTTCATTTGGGCCACCATACAACAGTCTTCAACATTTGTGTACATCTTAACCGATCCAGGATGATGGAATACTTTTACTTATACGACCATGCAAAGCTGATAACCTTAATTTGGCGAGATACATAGGACCTATAACCTTCTCTTTTTCAATCAAACTGCGCCCAAGCAAAAACAACGTTGTAATCCGTGTTAAACGAATCATCACAAGTAGACCACAAAGTTATGCTCCAACAATTTTCTGGAAAAGGCCAACATTGACGCACTACATACAATTCTTATTCAAGCAACTAAAAATGGTGGCTTCAGTCCTTTTCTTTCCAATCAAAATTCCACGCTCTTTAGAGTCAACTTCTTCATATGCTAGCGAATATTTAAGAAACCTTTGAGGAATCGACGAAGTACCGGCAATGACCTAAGTAATTGACGAATTCAGATTGAGTCTTGGTGATGCCCAATCCCTTGACTGACACAATCTAGCAGTACAACGTTAAAATGCCAGGATTCACTGATCATCACTGACTCAGAAATTTTCACTTTTGAATATCAACCGAAAAGTTATTTCCCCCGCCCCCCAACATTGATGGGCGAAGACGCTTGCTAACAGGAATCTCCATCTATAAGTAACCTTAATATCAACATAAGGTGTCCTTCTTGCTCCAATCAAGCTTCGTTGATAAGATCAAAAATACATGCTAAGACACGACGGAGACACGAAGTTATCAAGCATAACTGGATTGTAGCGACAGCCTCAACATCAGATCCGAAGTGAAAACCGATCGTGCATTGTGTTCATTCCGTAAATGGCATAACTTGGAACTCGTAGTGAGCCATAGCGAGTCCTAAACGACCGAAATAGTAATATCCACTGCGGTGTCAGACAACGCACGATATTGTGGTTCAGAACCATACGGAATAATGGTACAAGGAGATTAAGAGTCGACACGAATACCTTTTACAGTCAGATCAAACAGAATCATCGATTCATCAGGAATGTGGCATCACTGGAGATCTTCATAAAAAATGATTGTATATATGTGCGCGCGGTTAAAAGCAGAAAAACAAAAAAGAAGAGTGTGATATATCCACCCGCGGGGGGATGATAGGTAGCGAATAGCCGGGGCAGTAGCCTGAGAAGAGTCATTTCCATCAGTTAGCTTACAGACGAGACGCGCAAACCTGGAGCTCGCGCTGGTTATATTTCGGGTGAAGCGACGGGGGGTGCAGATGGAGCGAGCGGTCCCTTAGTAGGTTCTCAGTCGTGTCGCCGTTCTAATTATAGATGATAGACTCTGTGCATCCTGCGACGTGTGTGAGGCCAGAAGAGTAGAGAGATTGGGGTAGCTTGGTGGAGAACTTGCAACATATTAGCGCGCTTGGGGACTCGCCTAGAGTTTACTCTAGATGTCGATATTACGGGCTAACGATAACTCTACGAGGGTATATTGTTAGTAGTGATAAGTGCTCAGTACTGTGGTCCTACAAGTTCTGAGAGTGTGGCACTAGACAGATCAACGTCCCAGTACTCGTCATGTTTGAAGCGAATCTCTCTCAAGTAAGTATGGTTAGATGAATACGGAGGTACCGTGACTTATATCGATATTCGGAGTCTGAGTCTATATATGTATCTCTAGTCACTAGTGTCTATAAGCGAGACATGTGCAACCAATTTTTGATGCTAGTAGCATGAAGTGTTGGATAATGGAGAGTGAGCCTGGCGTGATATTAGTGCACATCTCTCATAGACTCTGGTGCGGAGACTGTACCGATCCACCATTGACAGAGCGCACTATCTGCCATTATGTCGTGTGATATAACAACACTGTTGCAGTCGATACGTCTCTAGATGGACTGAGGATACTGACTACTATCACTAGATAGTGCTGGAACGTCGATGTAGATCATGTCTCTATCTGCTCTAACTATGTCTAGCTCTTGCGGCGTTGATAAGAGCTGCCTACCTCTGAGCCAAAGCGCTGTGTGCTATCTATCTTAAGCGTGCGAGAAAGCTTAATCTGGAGTGTTTTATAGTCATACGTTGCGTAGATATACTATCTGTGTCGAGTGAAGGGTTTAGCTCTAAGAGTGATGACTAGTCTCTTGGCGAGAGTGAGTGCCGCACGCGAGTGTACTCTGCAACATAGATTACATATCTGCAAATAGCGTGATACGCATACGTGTGCGAGAAATACAAGGAATAGTACTGTCAGCTCACCAGTTTATCTTGCGACAAGGAGTGAAGAAGTAGTTTACTAGGTCAAACTCTTGGACGATCGTGATAATAAAGGGATAGTGAGGCGAACACTCTCTGAATCACTCAGGTCGTATCGACTAGCTGCGTTTGCTCAGGTGTTAAATACTAGGACTCCCAACACATGACACAGTCAGCAAGAATTTCAGTAGTTGAGATGATCATGTGACTGCGTATGGAGACACTTAACTGTAGCGGTGATAAGATTAAAGTGTTATTACTACTCTAGCCTCTGCTCATGATATATTACACGTTCATGTCACAACGGTTAGATCTGTTGGACGATTATTCACCATACACTCGGGATAGCGCGTGTCTAGTATCAGAGATAATTAAATATGACACCTATATTATGGGTTGTTTAGTGGTGTTGGATGTTACTTGGCGCTAGGTTACTTATACACGTATGAGTCTCAACGTCGAGTTGAGAGGACACTCATAAGAACATTGTGTGATGCGTCTGTCGTCACTAGCACAAGACTTAGAGGCATCGGAAGGACACTAGTATTGCATGACAGCAACAACAGAGTGACAATGCATGGTGGAGCATCTCGCAGAGGAGCGAACACTGCAACAGGTATAAATTATTAATGAGCAATGCATTCATTAATGAAAAGTATACGACATACAATACATGTGGAAGTTCAACAGCGTTACTATGCACTACATGCGAGTAGGACACATCACAGAAAAAAGTAATGTATGGTGCAAATAGACCACAGTAGTAGGTGTGCACAGTACATTAGAGTGACAAGTTGTATTCTATTCAACACAGAGTGACTAATCGGTAATTACACTCATCAATACGTTTGAGGTATGTCGTGCAATCAATTATAAGACTTTACAGAACAATATCATTAACCTGACAAGTGGCGTGTGGAAATAGAAAGATAGTGGGGAGTGGACAATGACTAGAGCACACAGAACTATCATGATCAAAGAGGTTGGGGATCAGACGTCTCTATTCAATAGTATAGGGAATAAATTGTAGTGTGAGACAAGCGTATCTGAGTATTTCGGCGTCTCAAATATCACATCATATTGCACAACATAATAGACAGGAGTTAGAAGAGAGGGGTGTCGCGCTGGAGAGACTATAGTGATTGAATGCATAAGTGTCTGTGATTTGGACACACTTATGATAGGATCACACACAGATATCGCTGGAGGACAGAGAGTATCATTACACGTTATGATGTTGAGGCAAAGGTGAATCACGAACGGCAAGCGGTATCACACACGACACATTATTTAGATGGAGAGTAAGTGTATTGGATGACGGATATCGTAGCATATACGTTGTGACACACAGAATTACATGAGAATAGACAACACGTCTGTGATACTAGGGGTAGTAAGAGTACTCTCTGATGGGTGACCTGACATAATAGACATCATCGTTCACAAGACATAGCGGTATTACACACATATTACTACACTAATACAGACATGACTGATTATAGAGATTTCTAATAATCTGATGGGCAATACATTTCTGGCGGTGCACTGACTGTTACATCATGTACAGAGTCAGGAGAGTACACTGACAGTAGCACTTAGATGAACTAAACAATGATACATGATTGATGGGTCACGAGGCGACGTAGTTCAGTGTGGCTACACAGTGACTCTGCTGACTCTTTTTCAGTCTACTCACGAGGACACACAAGCATTGATGTATGATTTTGACTCTGCATAGGTGAGAGTATGCGAGGAATAGCAATGATGCAACATCATTGACACAGTGGGTCTTACTCAATTAGTAACAGGCGAGCAGAGTAGGATATACAATGGGTCACATAGAGCGTACTGAGATTGTGAGTTGTAGTGAACATTATTTGGATGACGAGGAGTTACATACACAAGGATGAGAATCTCAGCAGATTAATTTTCGATTGGCATTGTTACGTACACACTTATTAATAGGTTTCACAAGTTTAACACATTCTGTTAGGCACACGTGTGTTAAGCATTGATAAATCTCTACATTATCTTCTGATTCTCAAAGGCCTGTGATGGTAAGTTCTACGATTGGAGATGACTTGGAAGTGTTATAGGTCATCATGTTTTACTAGGGAGGGAGTAGAGGATGGGGGGTAATTGACACGCATGTGAGAAGATATGATAATGACTTGACAACACTTGATTATTTCTTCTACTGACGAAGCTTATATAAGATGCGCACACGGATATAGGTGAGGTGAGTGCACAACACGACACATGGGATCTATATACTACGTGTGTTATAGCGATGTGGTGATACACATAGGTGATGGTTGAGATGTGAGACATGAAGAGCATGGTGGAGTGATGAATAGGAGCTGGTGAGTGGGCGAAGATAGAGACAGTAGTTGATACAATTGACGGACTGGGGAATGCGCTGATGAGGAAGATGGAGCAAGAGTTATGTGCATAGCCTATAGAGGCGGAGTTCTTGATAGCGAGGAATCTTGTCGAAGGGATTGTGATTGATTGATGGAGAGACTTACGAAGTAGAGGGAGTGGAACTATAGGTTCAGGATGAGATGGAACTGGCACATAAGGAGGGTGAGTGATATTATGAATTTGTCTCTGGAGATGACATGTCGGGTGTGTTGTAGGGATGACAGGTGGTACAGTGAGTGTAACTGTGATTCAGAGAAGGGTGTATAGAGGGAGTGAGAGGTTATACATATGATTCATTGTCACATAGAGTAAAGTATGTTAAGTTTTTGTGGAGAGTGTGGTGAGTCTATCTTATAAGATGGGTATTTGTTTCAGTTCAGTCAGACTTATACGTCATAGTAATTATTGTTGATAGGTTATCTGTGGGTTTGTATTGTACATGGTTGATCTGTTATCTGCTATCTCAGATACTTGTTCATTAGTTCTTTTTATACAGTGTTTTACGAGTATCTGTTTTACTTACTGTACAAGGTCAGTATGATCAGTATACTTAGTATTGTATTATATGATTAATGGAGACTTAGTATTATGGGTTGACATGTTTTTATTTATAATGAGAATATTATGGAGAGCTATTTGGTAGTTAAGAGTTCCATGTTGAGTTTAGAGGTGAGGAGACTTGTAATGCAATTTGTATAATGTGACATAGATATATGATTTGAGGGGCGTGTACTTCACGTAGTAGTAGGCGGGTCTAGAGTGATACATTCATACACTGTACACATATCTTTGTACTATTTTACAGATGTAGAGTCATGAATGTGGAGATATACACTATATCGAGATCTAGACATGATTTATTTTCTGGATGGATAATGATAGTTAGGTCTTAAGATCACTGGACAGAGTGAAACAACAGTTAGCGGATTAACAATTAGACGTAACTGATAGAGTAGATGAGTGTATATGAAACATAGGATACTCTGCAACATCACGTGAAGTATACAACTACTACAGTTTACATGGAACATAGTCAGATAGATATACGACAATGTATAAGTCAGGAGAGTTAGCACAATGTAGGTATTAATTTACGTAGGTACTCTTTTGCGAGGTAAGAACACACATGTAGTTAGAGCAGTTCTATATTCAACTCGATAATGAAACTGGTACACAGAGGTAGAATGAGGGACATGTGTAGTAACAGACAGTGAAGACAGCATACTCAAGAGTCAGATTAATTTTAGACAGTAATAAGTAGCCGTATCATGCTTTGCTGAACAGAGGATATGAGTGTCTCAGATCACTATGTGCAGAGTAGAGTGTGTGGACGTGAGAAGGTGGAGAGTGATTGGTATATTAACATGAATGTATGATGGAGTTACTTGATCACACAGAGAACAGTCTTCAAATAGACGGAGTCACATTAGTTTAGAGACACACACAGCTAGAGGACACACAGAACACATGTCTGGACTACTATGGAAGATTGATGGTGGTTAGAGTCAACACGTTAGTGCGATGGGGATGGAGTTGGGTTAGGTTATGGATATCTCTCTATCTCACACTCTGTTTATTGGGGGGGTGATTTTGATTGTATTGATGAGGGTGGAGGAAGGGGTTAGGTGATTGGGAGTGAGATGGTTAGAGGGGGTTATGAATATTATGATTAGAAGTTTAATTGGAGAGAGTGTATGTAGGGTAGTTGGTTAAAGAGTGTGGAGGTAAAGATTTAGATGAGAGTTGAGTTGGAAGTTGAAGAGGTTGGTAGGATTGTGGGATGAGAGGTAGGGTGTGTTTTAGAATATATAGGGGTGAGTAGGGTAGGTGGTTGGTGAGTAAGTATTGTGAGTATTTGAAGATGATTTTTGTGATTGGATTGTTGATATTGGTTTGAGTGTGGTATTTTAAGGTGGTTTTGGAGAGTTGTTTTATGTGTTTGGGAGGTTTGTTGTTTAATTGTTGAATATGGTATTGTTTAGTATTGTTTAGTGGGGTGGTTGATTAGTGTTTTGGTTAAGTGGTGTGGTTGAAAGGGATTATAATTGGATTGAGGTGGGGTGGGATTGGTAAGTATATATTAATGGATGTATTATTATTTTGTTAAAATGTGGGGTGGGTTAGGTTTAGTAGTAATTATGTTTTAGGATGTAAATGGGGTTAAATAGGATAGACGTCGGTGAGGTAATCCGGAGGTTGAAGGTAAAATATGACGAATAGGTGGTGTGAGATGCTGCTAACTTGGATCGCTCCCCCGAGCAACGAGTAACCTCATATAGATCCTGTGATGGCGGTCTCTCAAAAGTGTCACTGTCAGATTGAATCCGTGCAAATGAATGGGGAAGTGTACTGAATAGTAGAAACGATAGGTGGTATAGTGGGTACAATGGGTGAAATAGTGGGTGTATCGGTGGGTATCAGTGAAGTGTCATCATGAATGACAAGTAAACCAGCAGTAGTGCAAAGTATTGAACAGTAGTAGTGTCGGTGCCGAACAAAAAACTCGAGCATGGACGTCTACAACGGCTCTCCAATGATGAGATCGAATAATCAAGATGACTATAAAAGCCATCACCTGCACAAGCAACAATTCATATAAATCCCTTTATATCAACCATGCATTATGTAGGGGAAAACTAAATAAATATAATACAAGTAAAATACATTATGCAAATATAAAGAGCAGATAAGAAATTAATTGTGTACGGAAAATAATAACCTAATAATTATTATATATGTAAGGCAAGATGAGATCACGTAAGGGAACAATTAATTCACGTAGGGATCACATACTGGTTATAGACCAGAACTAGATAAACTACCGGGTTCTCTACAACCTTGGATCTTGATACCAACCTGTTACATCCCCAAATGAGGTCTCGTTGGAATAAGCGTCCGAGGGCGTGACGTCATACATATCTCAAGTACAAAGCATAGAAAACGACCTCTAAAGGGGTACATTTTAGAAAATTCATAACTCGTTGCATAAATTTAAAAGTAAATAAGTCTTACAAACCATTTCAAAGTGATTAAAACATAGCGAAAGCAATAATAAGGTTTGACATAAGACAACGAGTATGAAATAAGATAGTCTTGAAATTGGTCGAAGTCACATTGCACATAGACTTCTAATAGCACACCTTGAAAATCCAAGCTAAGCACCTGAGAAAAACATGCTTAAAACGCCAACATAATGTTGGTGAATCCATAGGTTGAATTCAAACGTAGTTATAGTGGACCACAAGATTTCAAAACGTGTGCGACAGTTATAACATATACAACTTCACATAAAAGGTATTTACGTTGCGCTAAACTCATGACACCAAAGCTAATGGGAAGGTAACATGTACATTTCCATTTAAAGTTGCCCTGGTAGGTGTTTGACCAAAGACCAACCAAACTAGTTGTGACATGAAATACATTCGTTGGCCTGTACATTAGTCGTACCCGACTAGTAAGAATTACCAAACCCAGATAGGGATTATTAGTCTCAATAGATCTATTTACTCACTCACGCTTACTTAACCAGCCAGTCGGTTAAAGGTAATTAATGGTGTCAGAGTATTACGGGCATATAGTTGTCTACGCTACTTAGTCAACACGTAAACAATGGAAAGGATCACGGTAAAGTACTTGGAGTCCCGGTTTAAATAAAACAAGGCGATTGTTACTCACACCCCAAGTTGTAAAACCATTATTTCAAAACGAGTAAAAGTGGGGCTAATGAACTCACCTTGATTTGGTGAAGTGAAGTAGTGAAAGGCTATAAGAATGATCACACTGAATGGAACGACGGTACTCGAACACGACCTAAGAAATATAGGTTTCGATTTAGAATCGAAATAATAGGGAGATACTATTAATGCATAAGTGTTTACTAAAATACTTTCGTTTAAATGTTTTCTAAAATGAAACGTTAGTGATCGTATCGTGGTTGTAACACTTGACTCGATAAAGTACGTCGTAATATTAAATATATAATACTACATAATAATAATCTAGTAAGTATATATATTTCGGGGCATCTTACCCATTCCCTTATAAGTAGTCAAGATGTTTTAATAATAAACGTTTTCTAATTATTTTCTAAGTGTATAGATTTTATAGAAATTTTGGCATGACCTGTTCGTGTTTACACGTTTTCCAAAGTCATAGACTTTATTCAAATCACTTTCTAATCACTTTCAAAGATATATTTCGCAAATCACAATCTAATATAATATCAAATCCTTTACTAGTAAAGCCGAAAACCCTTTTGGATCTTAGTGGGCCTTTGCCTAAATAGATAATCTGGAATACGAAGAGTCCAAAATAAGCAAACGACTAGTATCCAAGTTCGGATTTTATCAAATAAGCTATGCACGAGCTCATTTAATAAACTATACCGTGGGCTTAAAGCCATGGTATGTTATCTCATATTGGGCCCGTTAAACCAAATAGGAAGGTTTAAGCTTATCCATTAAGTCCGATAAGCAACCCGTTAAGCACATAAGCACTTGACTCACTAATAAGCTATTTAATAAGCTCAAATAAGCCAAGCCAACAACCCAATAAGCCGATCCGTGGGCCTTAAGCTATGGTTTAGGCTCAAGTGTTGGGCCGAAACCAATAAGCTCATCCGGACTCATTTGTTAAGCCTGATAAGTCAAAAAGGAATCAAATAAGCTCTTGGTTCACAAATAAGATATCAATAAGCCAAGAGAAATAAGCCAATCATACAGCTTATTAGTTAAGTCTATGGTTTGGGATTTGTTTGTCGGAAGAGGCCCGTTAGGCCCGTTAAGCATATTTAGGCTTATTTGTTAAGCCAAATAAGCTCAACACCTTTTCCCTTATCGAAATAAGCTATAAAATAAGCAAATAACATATAAGTCAAATCAAAATAAGCTAGAACAAATTCCCTTTTGTTTCCCTTAGAGGGTTGAACATAAAAATAAGCCCAATAAGCTCTCTAAGAGCTTATAAATAAGCTGAAACATCAAATAAGCAATAAGACATAATTTTTATTATATAAAGACAACCACGATCATGAAACTACACTTTCCTTGGTTCCTTTTTATATATTTCGAGTATATACATAAACCTTTTAGGGTTTATGCAAATTTTAAATCATTGATTTTTACAAAAAGAGTTGTACATCTAGTGTTTATGCATCATAAGGATATCAAAAGTACAAGTTTTATGAAGAATAGATTACTTACAAAGAATGATGATTAGGAGGTGGTTATAAACTAGATACAACCCAAACATTGTGTTAAAACTACCTGAATAACATTATGAATCTAACCCGAATACAATATCTTCAAATGGTCTTGATCAAAAGTTGAAAATTTTGAAAGTATGTGTGTTTGTTGGTGTGTTAGAACAAGAGAGAAAAAGAAAGAAGAGAGATGAGTGTGTGTTTTTGTTGAAAGAGAATGAGAATGTAAAATGAACCTAGACACCAAAATATAAGCTTGCAAATTTTGAAAAAGTGTGTGTGTTGTGTGTGGTTCGGTCTTGAGCAAGAAAAGGGAAAAGAAAGGGGACCAATTTGATCTTCAAAATTCAAGGGGAATGATGCAAGGTGATATTTAATTTCTATGAATCCATGCACACACACTATGACTAGTTATATTCACGGTATACATAATAACTGAAAACACATATAAACTTTACAAAAAAAATTGAAATTGTTAATATCAACACAAAATGTAAAAAACACGACTATTGTCGAAAGACTACATTAATTGCAACCCAGAATGCTTCCGGTAACGATTCTCAAATATACGTGGGGTAACTTCCCTGTTAAACGTAAAAATTATATGCAACTCATAAAGTTTAAAATACTTGATGGAAACGGTTAAAATATTGGCCTAAAATTTTTATGGGGTGTCATATCCTTTCCTCGTTCAAAGAGCTTTGTCCTCAAAGCTTAAGACGTAACATCTGCCATGGGTACAGAGTTGGCGAAGAGATGGGGATACTTCTTCTTCATTTGATCTTCGCGTTTCCAAGTGAACTCAGGCTCTCTCCTTGAGTTCCAACGCACTTTAACAATTGGGATACGGCTTTGCTTCAGACGTTTGACCTCATGGTCTATGATTTCGGCTGGTTCTTTTATGAAGTAGAGCTTGTCATCGATTTGAATTTCATCCAACAATATATCAAGAGTTTTATCGGATAGGCATTTCTTCAGGTTCGAGACGTGAAACGTGCTATGAACTCTGCTTAACTGCTCTAGGAGTTCAAGTCGATAGGCAATGTTTCTAAATTTGGAAAGAATCTTGAAAGGTCCAATATATCGAGGGTTAAGCTTTCCTCATTTGCCAAAATGTATCGCCCCTTTCCATGGCGACACTTTTAGCATGACCTTATCTCCCACTTGAAACTCAAGGGGTTTTCATCTTACATTTGTGTAGCTCTTTTCACGATCACGGGCAACTTGAATACGGCTCTTGATTTAAATAATCTTCTCAGTTGTCTCATGGATGATCTTTGGACCAGTGAGCTGACTATCTCCAACTTCAGCCCAACAGATAGGTGATCGACACGTATGCCCATACAACGCCTCAAATGGTGCAGCCTTAATACTTGTATGGTAGCTGTTGTTATATCAAAATTCTACCAATGGCAAATGTCTATTCTAACTTTTTATGAAATCAAGAACGCATGCACGTAACATGTCCTCCAATGTCTGAATGGTCCTCTTAATCTAATCATTAGTTTGTGGGTGATAAGCTATACTCATGTCCAATCGAGTACCTAGTGCTTTATGAAGAGACCTCCAAAAGTATGAAGCGAATCTACCATCTCGATCGAAACCGGCACTCCATGTCTCGAAACCACTTCTTTCAAATACTGTCTTATCAACTTCTCCATTGATTCGTCCTCTCTCATGGGTAGAAAATGAGCAGACTTGGTATGACGATCAACGATTACCCAAATCGTGTCTTGTTTAGTTGCTGTCTTTGGCAATTTAGTAACGAAGTCCATTGTTATGTTCTCCTATTTCCACTGCGGAATTTCTGGTTAAACCAAAAATCCAGATGGTTTTTGATATTCAGCCTTAACCTTGGAATGTTAGACACTTGTAACAATAGTTGGGCAATCTCTGCTTTCATGTTAGGCCGCCAATACAACTTATTCAGATCTTGGTACATCTTATCCGATCCAGGATGGATGGAATACTTTGACATATGCGACTCATGCATAATCAACGCTCTCAAGTCACCAAAACATGAAATCTAACTCTTGTTGTTCAGACATAACATTCTGTCAACACGAGGTTTAAGTTTATTAATCATACCATGTAGATCTTTAGTTATGTAATTCTCTTCCTTCCTCGCCTCGGCTTGAGCATTCAGAATTTGCTTGGGAAGATTCAATCCTATAGTCATCACTAAGGCTTAAAATCGCAGCGGCTTAATCCTTTCCTTTTGGCTTAAGGCATCTGCCACTACGTTCGCCTTTCCCGGGTGGTGACGAATCTCACAGTCGTAATCACTTAACAATTCCAACCATCGACGTTGTCTCATGTTTAGCTCTTTCTGATCAAGAATATGCTGCAAACTCTTGTAATCAGTAAACACAACACACTTCGTGCCATACAGATAGTGCCTTCACATCTTCAGGGTAAACACTACCGCTCCAAGCTCTAAGTCGTGTGTGGTATAGTTCTTCTCATGAACCTTGAGTTGGCGAGATGAGTTGGCTATGTCCTTCTCCCTTTGCATCAAAATTGCGCCCAAACCTTTATGTGAAGCATCACAATAAACAACAAAGTTCTCACTTCCTTTGGGTAAAGCTAAAATTGGCGCACTACATAATTTATGTTTCAAGCTGAAATGCAGCTTCTTTATTTTCTACCCAATCAAACTTCACACTTTTCTGAGTCAATTTCATCATAGGCCTAGCGATCTTTGAGAAACCTTCGATGAATTGTCGATAGTAACCAGCAAGACCTAAAAATTAACGAATTTTGGTTGGAGTCTTGGGTGATGCCCAATCCTTGACTGACTCAATCTTAGCAGGATCAACGTGGATGCCTTCACTATCAATCACGTGACCAAGAAATTGCACTTTCGATAACCAAAATTCACATTTGGAAAACTTGGCGAACAATTCCTCCTTCTTAAGGAAACCTCAATATCAACTTAAGGTGTCCTTCATGCTCCTTCTTATTCTTGGAGTAGATCAGTATATCATCGATGAAAACGATCACGAATTTATCCACATACGGTTTACACACCCGATTCATCAGATTCATGAATACCGTCGGTGTGTTAGTCAGTCCAAATGGCATTACTTGGAACTCGTATTGACCATAGCGAGTCCTAAATGCGGTCTTTGGGATATCCTCTTCATGAACTATGAGTTGGTGATAACCAGACCTCAAGTCTATCTTAGAGTAGACTCTTAACCCTTGCAGCTGATCAAACAAATTGTCAATTCTCGGAAGTGGGTATCGGTTCTTCACAGTAAGTCTGTTTAGTTCACGGTAGTCGATACACATCTAAAAAGATCCATCTTTCTTTTTGACGAATAAAACCAAAGCTCCCCAGGGTTAGGAACTGGGCCTTATAAATCCCTTGTCAGAAAGTTCCTGCAATTGAGTGGATAACTCTTGCATTTTTGATGGTGCTAAAGGGTACGGAGATCGTGCTACAGGTGCAGCACCAGGGACTAAGTCGATTTGAAATTTGACTTGTCGAGTGGGTGGTATTCCAAGCAAGTCTTCTGGAAAGACTTCCGAGAAATCTCGTACAATCGGCACGTCTTCAAGTCGTTTCTCTTTCGACTTGTCATCCGTCTTCTTTGCCGTAATTTGCACTAGGTAAACTTGGAAACCCTTCTGGATGTACTTCTGGGTTTTGGTGCACGAGATGATACTCAGCTTCGACTTACTTCCACCGTTACATCCATCGCCTTCGATTATCAACACTTCAACTCCATAAGGAATACGAACGATCTTTTCGTCACAAACGATCACCGCGTGGTATTTCTCCAACCAATCCACACCAATAATGATATCGAAACTTCCTAGTTCTACGGGCATTAGATCAATATTGAATGGGTGACCTAGTAATCCTAACGTGCAACCTCTAAGTATCACATCAGTTTCTGAAATCCTTCCATCAACTAATTCTACGGCGTAACTAGTATCTAAAGTGGATGGGATGACATCAAGCAAGGTACTAAAGGTAGTCGACACAAAACTCTTATCAGCACACGAATCAAATATCATGGAAGCATAATGATTATTAAGAAGAAACACACATGTGACGACGTTGGAATCAGGGCCGGCTCCTCCTCCTCTAGTTGCATAAGCTCTTGCTTTAGCCTTATTGTTCCCAGTCTTATTCTCTGTCTTATTTCCTCGGTTCTGGTTTCTCAACTTGGGACACTCACTTCTATAATGTCCTTGTCTTCCACACTCATAGCAAGTAACACCCGTCTAATTTCCAACTGGGGCCTTCTAAGCGGTAGCAGCAGCTGCGATTCTATAATCTCTAATCATGTGACCAACCTTCTTGCAGTTACCACATTTTACCGTACACGGCCCTTCGTGGTGCATTCTACACTTGTTTTAGTACGGCAAGGCTCCAGCATACCCTCTCATTTCAACATTGTTTCCAACCGTATAGGCTCTTGCCACATTCTGACCATTAATGTTTTGTCTCTTAAAGGGTTGTTGTTGTTGTCCACGGCTGTCTCTTGATCTATTTTTGAACCTTCTCTTGTTCTCAGCATTCTTAATAGTGTAACCCTTCAACTTTTGGTCCATCAAGTTGTTAGTTATACGGATTGCATCATGGAGTCTAAAAGGTTCCGCAGCAATCACATTCCCGTGAATGTTATCCGGAAGGCTTCCAATGTACTTCTCAACCTGATCCTCTTCTTTCAGGACCATCTTAGTGCACAACAGACTCAACTCTTAGAACCTCTGGTTGTAAGCAGTCAGGTCACTACCCTTCATAGTCAAATTCTACAATTGTGTCTCCATCTTCTGAATCTCATTCCTAGGGCAATACACCTCAGTCATTAGCTTCATGAGTGCCTTCCACGTCATGGCATAAGCAGCATCAACTCCAACTGTCCTTTTATGAGAATTTCACCAAGTCAATGCACCGTCCAACAAGGTGCATGATGCATACTTCACTTGATATTTTGGATGACAATTACTGATATGAAACACCGTTTCCATTTCTCAAACCAACAGGTTAAACCAACAACTCCTTCGGTTCTCTTAAAGTTCAGCGGCTGACACTTCATAAAATCTTGGTAGGTACACTCTCGTGTAACGGGTACAACACCTCTGTTGTTCATATTGGGGATTCCATTCCCATTACCGTTACCATTTCCATTACCACCATTGGCCTCGACATTGTCGTCTTGTTGCTCATTCTCCATTTCCGTTTCGGTTCTGAGGTTCTTAGCAGCGTCATACGCTTTTAGAGCTTCTTCCACGCGCTTGGCAATCAACTGTTGATTGCATCTTGGGTCATTCTGGAACGTGTAGCAGTCGGCATAGTTCTATATCACAAAATAATAATCACAGTGAGATCTCAGGTAAGACGAAATTACCTTAACGTTGGGTGGAACAATTTAATCTTTTTATATGAAGATTCGAAGTTAACATGGATGCACGGCAAGGCCATGATCAAGAAAAAAATATCATATTACGTAAAAGATAAGGAAAACAGCATTAGATAATTAAAATCATAAGATAGATAATAGGTAAATAGATTTCATAACATCGAATATAGTCGATTACATATCAGTTTTCTAAGGTAGGATCTGCAAATCTCTAACGCTACTACTAATACCATTAAATACTACTAACGATACACGAACAATGATGGAACATATCTAGGAGCGATAACCCAAATGTCTCCTAGCATAAGTCTCAAGTCTCCCGAACCTCACACGATCATAAAATCAGAATCGGTGGATCTACCTCAAATCCCTCTGAACATATGACATACTACGCCAAAAGCGGTCAACTCTCTGCCTCTTAACATCTAACATGACTCTGAGTCTCACGTTATCTCGCTCCAATGTACCAATCCTCTCTGACATAGCAACGCTCTGCTGACTAGTCGCCACAATCCTATGTCCCTGGTCTCTCTGGACACTCTCTATAACTCTGACCCTATGAATCGGGATCTCTACCATATGATCACATAGCTCCTGCATGACCACGTCAAAACCTCTCTACATAACCTCTAAAGATCCATCGGCACTAACTAACTCAAGAGAATCCTCTCCAACAGGCTCAACCGTGTCATCTGAAACAACAAGATGAGTAACTCGATCAACCCCAATCTCAATCATGCCTCTCGCACTAGACTCGGCCTCCTCCTCGGCCGCAGTCCCAACCTCCACTCTAACATTCGTCTCTCTGGTTGCAATCTCATCAGCAAACGCAATACAAGCGTCGATGTCTGCCTGGACATCAAGATCAATATTAGGCTCGGTATAGGGCTCATAGCGATCCTCAACTTCAACTCCTAAACCAATCTCTCTAGGTACATACGACATATAGCCCTCCTCTGAACTAACCTCAAAATCAATCTCAGAATCAGAATACCTAATCCTCTTACGAGGAGGTCAGCGCGTATGGGAGATAAAGCTCCAAGTACGAGCTAAGCTACGAGTACTAATGTAGTAGGGGACCTACATCTCTTGTGAGATGGCCCCGCAGAAGTAGCAGTCAGTGAATCACAAAGAGAATCTGATAAAGGGTGACCCGATGAAGAATGTCTTGAAGAAGAATCAGATGAAGTATCTGATGAAGTCTCTGACGAAGAATCTGACGGAGAATCTCGTGATGAGTCATCTGAGGTGAAATGATCCGATGAAGAGTAATCCGCTGAATATCTTAATGCAAGTCGGTGAGTAGGTAATGATCTAACACTCTTCCTGGCAGTCAACATCTTAAGTACCCCATTAGGCTGGGTACGGTAAGGTCGACCAACAGGAATCGGCTATCTGGGTAAAACAAGGATAGTCGGTCGGCGAGGTAATCCAGGCGGTGCAGGTAAAATCTGACGAATAGGTGGTGATGAGCATGCCGCTACTCGACTCCTCCACCGAGCAACAATGGCCTCATACGGGTCCTGCGATGGTGGTCTCTTAATAGTGTCATTGTCAGATGAATCAGTGCAAATGAATGGGGAAGTGTACTGAATAGTGGGAGCAATAGGTGGTATAGTGGGTACAATAGGTGAAATAGTAGGTGTATCAGTGAGTATTAGTGGAGTGTAATCATGAATGACGGGTAAATCAACAGTAGGTGCAGTGGATGGAATGGTAGTAGGGATCATGCCGAACAAGATAACTCAAGAAGTGGACGTCCTCACGCTCTCCTCTGATGAGTCCGACAAAATCGAGATGACAGAAAAGCCATGACTTGCACAAGCAACAGTTGATATAAATCCCTTTATATCAACCATGCATATGCAGGGGAAAATTAAATAGATGTAATACCAAGTAAAATACATTATGCAAATTATATAGAGCGATACGAAATTATCAGTTACGTAAAATAATAACATTATAATTATCATATACGTAAGGCAAGATTGGATCACGTAAAGGAACAATTAATTCACGTAGGGATCACATACTGGTTATAGACCAGACCTAGTTAAACTACCTGGTTCTCTATAACAGTAGCTCTGGATACCAATCTGTTACACCCCCAAATAGGGTCCCGTCGGAATAAGCGTCCGGGGCGTGACGTCATACATATACCAAGTACAAAGCATAGAAAACGACCTATAAAAGGG
>BQNB010055743.1:0-38976 GCA_026074375.1 Tanacetum coccineum
TGGCGGTTGTTAACTTTCTAACTAATGTATTTGGTCCTTCGTTTATATAATATTACATATGAAGCACAAGAAAAGATTATTCGGGTTCACAAATAATCAATGCCTTCCAGTAACCAATAATTAAACTTAAAATGAATTCAAGTGCTACAGATTCCTATCTGCACATTACTTGCTAAACCTCATAAATTTGTATGAGGTTTTTTATTTTCCTGCATTTCATGAGATTTTACTATCGATCCTATCAATTTGACCACAATTAGCACACACAGTGATTTACATGCTAATTACTTTATGTGCATTGATGGAAATCAGTAAATCATAAACTTAAATATTCTGTTTGGAGATATTTTACCAATTTTCTTTTCAAAATCTTTTTTTAACGTTAAATTAATAAGATTCTGTGATAAAATTCTTGCATAATGGTTTATTGTCGGAACATATTTTTTGTTCACATTGTTGTTTTTCATGTACTTAGGTTCTGCATTCAGCACCAGCTCACTGGACCAAAGGACCTTCCTCTATTCAAATATTCCATCCCCGGAACGTTTCGTCGAATGTTGGGGGCATGATTGAGACTCGATTCTCAGTATTCACTAACGCAGAATCTTAAGGGTCAAGATCTTTTGTGGTGTCGAGGTACTTTCTCAACATCAAGGTTTCAAGTTACTAAAATATTTAAGCCTATTTAAAAGTACAAAGTCTTCTTTTTTCGATAGATTTGAATTTTTCAGCAATACCATAGTTGAATCAATATCAATGTAGAGTTTTGCTACATTAGTATGATTGTTTTTATATTTTCCTTTCAAAATAGTATTTTAAATCATTCAGGATAGATGTAAGATATGGTAAGTCATGGAGTTCAGTTCATACAGCTGACTTCTTAAGGAAATTCAGACTGTTATTAATAAATATGTTGAGAATGAAACATAAATAATCTTGTTATCTGAGTACGTAATTCTGTTATTGTATTTATATGACTACTACGATCAAGGTTATATATTGTTGTCTGTTTATATCTGTTGACGTAACTGATGCAGGTGGGTATACCAGTTCTTGTTATTATTGCTCAATGCTTCTCGTCGAATTGATGTTACGTTTGCGATGGAGAGCAGAAAGATTCGCAGATTATTATGTGTCGAGTAGCCGAAGGTGATTGCTGAACATGTCATATTATACTTGTAGATCATTTATCCATGGAAGTTATTTCTTCAAAGTAAATATGTAATTATTCAAGCAAAAAGTTCTATTCCTTTGTACTTTGACCACTGATTTTTTTAAAAATTACGTATGCTGCCCATGAACTTGTTTAATGGTCTGTTTTTACACACTTTAAAGACCATAAACTGATAAACATGATTACCAACTACCCTATCGACTGGTTTATTTTAAAGCATCTTTATCTCTTTCAAGCCGCATACATGTTTTACGCGTACGTGAGGCGGGTATAAGACTTTGGCGTGTCTATAGTGATATAATGTAAGCTATCACCAACCCATAACCTAGAGTTTTTCCAGCAAAAGATTAGCTATAAGCATATGGAGCAAATCAATTTGTCGATTAACAAACCCATAAACGAAACATGTTTTACTCTTCTTTATTTGTATTTCATCGTGGTTCTGATATTGCTTACTTGCTGCTTTATAACTTACCAATTGGACCTAAAGATGAGTGTATGACAAAGGGTAACTCGAAGCATATTCGTGAAAGGAGAGAAAATGTCTACGATACCTGTCATTAATTAAAAAAATGAAGGTTAAATATCCACGTTACATGTCCTCAGTCTTGTGCCAAGTGGTTGACTATTTATTTATTAATAAGAGGTAAGTGTTTTAAGTCGGCACTTCTTGATATTTTATGTCTTTTACCCGCTTTTGTTGCATCAGAATTGGTATTGGTTATTATTAGAAGGTGAATTCCCTCATACCTTTCTATTCATCACTAGTCATCTTTATTTATAGACGAGTCCTAAGACTATACAAGGAAAACGGCAATCACAATTAATGATACATAATTGCTAATGTCAATCAAGGCAATCACAATTAATGATACATAATTGCTAATGTCAATCAAGGCAATCACAATTAATGATAATTGCTAATGACAGCTAATAGGTATTTGGTCACACTTTGGGGATTAAATTTCTTTTGTGTACCTTTCGCTTTGTATGAATGTATATATTTTTCAAACGAACAACTCTTACATTTAGTTTCAATGGGCATACTTTGTCCTCTGTGCTGTTGAAAAAAAGAATTATTACTAATATAGCGCACAATGTAGCACTACAACATGCTACTCATGGAGTCATGCCTCAAATGCTCAATAGTCGTATCACTATATGCCGATTTGGTCTTAGTTAAGCATGCGAGTTACTCTTGCCATGCAACTTTTCTTCTTCAAAACACACATGATGCCTCAAATGCTCAATAGTCTTATCACTATACACGGTAGATGGATTTGGACATGATGTCTGTTAGACAATGAAAACCCCGTGTGTAACTTTATTATTGACCATTATAAAAAATGATTTGTGTGCCTAAATCATAAACCTAAAATTAGACCTAAAGATATGATTGGTAGATTTAAATAGTTGATTGATGAGAAATAATAAAAGAGAAGAAGTGTGTGACACTTGTCAAAAAATAAATGGAGTAAGTCTATTAGTAGGTTTCATTGTTAGGTCTATATATCACCACTTGACCATTATTTATAATGGTAAAACCTTAGATACCCTAAACTCACAAACCGGGCTTGGGCTTATTTATTCACTAATATTTCCTGGCAGTCCGAGCGGCGAAATCGCAAAAGCTCGAACTGGAGTAGTAAACTAGAAAAGAAAAAAAACATTAATGTAATAAAAACATAACTTTAGTCAACTCGTAACAAAACCGTACCAACGGTCAACTCTAGTCGACTGGTACCAACGGTCAGCTAAGTCGACTGATACTACAACCGTACCAACGATCGACCTTAGGAACTAGTACCAACGCTCAACTTTAGTCAACTGGTAACAAAGCCATATGAACCATCGATTAACAAACAAAAAATAAACAACCATAATTTTTTTAACGTAAAACATTAATAAAATAAAAAACCCTACTGATAAAGCACTAAAGAAAAAAACACTCTCATTGTGTTCAATCCAAGATAATGTCTGACTTTGAGTTCTTCCTTCCGTCTCAACAAATAAATATTATTTTGCAAGTAGTAGACGCTCCTGTGCTGGAAGCGGTGGATGTTGATGGTGATTTTGCCGAAACAGTGATTGAAAAAGGAAACAGAATTTTTTTTTGTTGATTTTTCAAGTTTATGTGTTTTAGACCTGCCTTTGAATTCGTCCTTTGACAAATTTGTTTGGACATTCATATATGCATTACCTAAATTGATCGCTTCAAAACTTAGTGCGCTCGGATACGTGTCCCAGTTGGTGTGCACCTGATCGAGTTATATGGTACACAACTAGAAGCATACTTGTTTATTCCTCTAGCAGATAAAATAAACAACTATAGCAAGAACTACAAGTCTACAACATTAACCAGCAAAATGACAATTACCCAAGTTTCAACTGTAAATTATGAGGAACTGTATATGGGAACAAAAAAAAACATCACCTTTTTAGATTTAAAAAAAGCAAAGATTATGCAAATGAAAAGCTAATGTACAAAATATGAGTGGAATTGATTACCTGGTTTTTGCATAACAAAAAGAAGAAACAAAAGGGGATGCTTGTCCAGTCCAGTTGTCCCACATCGCCCAAATCCATTAACGTTTGACCAAGATTTGGGTTTTCTTTTGGGTTCATCCTAAAGATTCACTATTTTTACTTCTGACGTGAAAACAAAATAGTTGTTGCGAGGTATGCTGAGTTCTTTGAGAAAAATCTCATAACTCAAGAAGTCAGTGGGAAGGCCATAGATCTTGAAGAAATTTAAGATGAAGATACATCACCTTCTGAAATCACTAGCGAAATTCCTATGGAGGTTGAAGGTTTTGAACCACCTCAAGAGGAAGTGATTCCGATTCGTAGGTCTCAAAGGACACAAAATTTTTTCGAGTCTTCACAGGATCGTTTATTCTAAATGTAGAAGTGGAGAGCATAGTTAAGGGATCTTAATTGAACCCTATAGCTATTAAATGCAATGTTAGATTAAGAATTCTAAATAAGTGATCGATGCTATGATTACGAAATACATTCCATATAGACAACTATTGATCGTGGGTTCTTGGTGAATTTCTCTGTCTGTAAGACTATTGGGAGTAAGTGGATTTTTAAGAAAAAGACTGACATGGATGGTATTGTACACACCTATAAAGCTCGTCTTGTAGTAAAGGGTTATACTGAACTCTACATGGTTGATTATGAAGAAACGTTCTCACATGTCGCTGACATTAGAGCTATTAGGATTCTCATATCTATAGCGGCATACTATGATTTAAGAATGGCAAATAAGATTCTAAAACTGACGTCTTAAATGGTGGGGTATCTTGATGGACATTTATATGGTACAACTTGAAGGTTTTGTTGATCCTAAACATCCCAGAAAAGTATGCAAGCTTCAAAGATTCATTTATGGTCTTAAGCAAGCATCAAGAAGTTGGAATAAAAGATTTAATGATGAAATCAAAAAGTTTGGATTTGCTCAAAATCTTGATGAGCCATGTGTATATCAAAAGGCTAGTGAAAGTAATGTTTACATTCTCATCTTGTTGGTTGATGACATAATTAATGGCTAAATCACATTAACCACAGTTTACAAAGTGTAAAATTATTATCTTGGAATTGTTTTGCTATGAAAGATTTAGGGGAAAGCACTGACATTTATTATTGGAATAAAATATTACAGAGATAGGTCAAAAGCGATGATTGGAATTGTGTTAAAATGCTTTACTTGGTCAGATTTTAAAAAGATATAAAATGAATAATTCTAAACGTGGTCATATCACATGAAAGAAAGACTGGACTTGAACAAAACACAAGGTGCTTCAACACCTAAAGAGGTGAAGCGTATACAAAATGTACCTTATGCTTCGGCTGTGGGTTCATTATGTTTGCAGTAAAGATGGCACTGACGATGTTGCGTTCGCCAAAACTATAACAAGCACGGTTTCAACAAAATCTTGGTAGAATACTTCATATGGACCTGCTGTGAAAAAATATTCTTTGTATTTAAGAAATACTAAAGATATGTTCTTGGTTTATGGTGGAAATTCGAAAGCTGAACTTCGAGTTGATTGCTATTGCGATCCTGGATTTGAGACTGATAGAGATGATACAAAATATCAGACAGGATATGTCTTTATTTTGAATGGAGGCGTAGTGGACTAGAAAAGCTCCAAGCAAAGTACTACTGCAATGTCTATTACAGAAGCTGAATACATAGCTGCTTCAGAAGCTACGATGGAAGTTGTTTGGATTAGGAAGTTTATTTCAGGGCTTGGTATAGTACCAACAATAAATGAACCTATTAGAATGACTTGCGATAATTCAGCCGCACTTTATTTTGCTAACGAACCGGGAGTTCAGAAAGGCGCCAGACACTACCATATGAGGAGTTCATATGTTCGCGAGGTATAGTCTGGGTGAAATAAGATTCCTTAAAGTTCACACAGATGACAATCTGGCTGATCCTTTTACGAAGGCTTTACTAAAGGAAAGCTTACTCAACATGCTAGGAGCATGGGACTTCGTTTAGCTTGTAGTTTCATGTAGATCTGTGTTTAGTATTTGGATAAAGGGATGTTTTAACAATTTATTTTATGATAATGATACTTGGTATTTTTATTTTTTTATCTTAAATGTGTCTATATTAACATTGTTTTAAATCCCGTGAATAATAATAGTTATTTATTCTAAATATTAATCCGTTGTTGATTAACAATCTGAGAATTTGTTATTATAAGGACAATTCTGTGTGATTGGTGATTATTTTGATATTAAGGATGTGTTCCAATCAACAACTTCACATGATATTCATAAGATGGGGGGGAATATTGGATTATCCCACAACAAAAAGAATATTACTTTATGGATCGTCTTCATTAAGTAAATCTTGTAAGTGACT
Source organism: Tanacetum coccineum (assembly GCA_026074375.1). NCBI lineage: Eukaryota > Viridiplantae > Streptophyta > Magnoliopsida > Asterales > Asteraceae > Tanacetum > Tanacetum coccineum. The sequence continues at coordinate 6,060 of BQNB010055743.1, forward strand.
TTATTTAAAAAAATCCTTAGACTTGAGATGCAAGTAGGTCTTGCATATGTGGATAATCCTTCTTGATCTAGTCTAAGTTATCCTGAAAATTGGATAACTAATAAGGGCTATTTCAGAAGTGATTTTGAAACATGATGACTTGGCACTTGTAGTCAATATAGAATTTGTTTCTTTACTTGTTGAAGAATGATACCACTAGGCCCTCGTAGAATTAATCAGATGTGTGTATGGCCGTACCCGAAAACTCATGTAGATATGTCTCATTGATTTTTGGTAATCTTGATTAGTTACATATACGAGAAACAGAATCGTTAAATAATGGAATGACATTGATCCATATCCATTTTTAATACGGTATCAGAAACAAAGGGGCATTGGCGTGTTGTTAGACGCTTACCAATGTTATTGTATAATTTATGCATGTCCAAGTGGGAGCTGTTGGAATATGAACAAATATAAATCATATATGTCCGGAATTTATTCGAGCCTAAGGGGACGCACATGTTAATATGTAGAACAACGTATTTAATATATTAATGTAATAAATTAACTAGTGTTTAAACAAACGATCGTTAAATGTTTTATCTGAATTATATCTTGTTCTTTAAACGTAAAGGGATATTACGCAAAAACAATTAAGGTACGGGTGTGGGTTTGCCCCTCTCCTTCTCCTAGTCGGCCGAACCACCTCCTCTTGAGGAGGTGGGAGAGTTTGCTTGTTTGCCAAGTTATGGGTATTATAAATAGGGGTCCAAGGCTTTGATTGTCTCATAACTTGAAAAACCTAAACCCTAAAATCCCTTGGTTCTCCCCTCTTTGTTCGACCGAACCTCAAGACCCACTAATGGTTTCGGATTTTGTTTCTTGCGTGCGATCGAACCATACAACCCTCAAGGGTTTTGATTTTGTGGTGTTAAATCACATACGTAAAGGTGTTGCGTGTGTTGATTGATTCAAATACGAAGAAAGTGATTGTTTGGTTATAACACTACTAGTACTAACATACACGTTGTTTGCTAAGAACGTATTTTGTGTGAATACTTAGAGGGATTATACTTTTAATCCTTGGTGGTTACGCGTGAATTTAAGGCGGCATTTGTTAAATTGCTAAAGGTACGCAAGTTCTTTAACCCTTGTTAATTATGAAGTTCGATACGTTTGTTTTTGATCTTCCCCCAAAAATGCGTACTCGTGATATGTTTAATTGTTAAATTAGACCTAAATTCCCAACACAGCTTCGTCTGCCGCTTTAGTTGATGTGCACATTGAGTTGAATGTGTTTGCATATATAAGATAAGATAAGATATCATAATTTTCCGTATCAAAAATATTACTAGAAAGGATGACAACATAAATAGACAAGACTTTCGACCTAGCTAGTTGCTAGCTTCAAACTCTTTTGGATGGACGGACTTTGCCGATTATGATCTCCTCTAGACTTTACTATTACTTGCTTTCTTACGAAGGGTTTTGTCTTATGTATGTCTCGTTAAAAAGGAAGTTATTGTGCTATTCTTTCTGCATATTTTTGTGCTATTCTCACTGCATAGTTTTTATATGAGTGATGCTTTTATCAAATTGTTTCAATGAATGTGAGATTGTAACCAAACACTAGTTGTGTTTATTTGTATTCTACTTGTTTCATCCGAATGAATATCGTCTACCCTTTTAGACAACCATGTATTTATTTGCATCTCTAGTTAAATTTATATGGGTTGGAATTGCTATTTATCATTTCTAAAGACTAAAAATTAATTATATATCCAACATAAATAAAAGCTTTTCATAATTACATATATATCATTCTTAACTTTAAAAATTTTTATATATATCCAAAATAATTATTTTTTCTATATTTTAAATTACAATATACATGTTAATTGCAGTTTTATTTTTCAAAAGTCCATTATACCCTTAGTATTAGGTTAGACAGATCTTTATCCCACATTAAACTTGAAGCACTCATTTCTTTTAAACATCTTCTCTTCCCTGTTTTTAGCATGCATCATTCATTTTCTACAACTATAAACTGAAACAGGGTAACGTCAATAATCGATTTTAATAGTATTCTTGCTCATTGGATTGTATTTGTCTGCTTATATAATGTTTTCATTCATTGTTTTGTTTTCAGTTAATCAATCATTTATACCTTTCTTTGCCTAAATATGTGATTGTTTTGTCAATAGAAAGTGGGGAGTGGTATTTAACATTAAGATGGATGACATTGTCTAGCAAATACACAATGCATTTTCAAAATCCTACCCTCTCTACCACCTTTTAGAGATGCCTATATATTTTGCTTTTGGTGAGCCCATCATAATCCATCCCCTAAAACAAACAACATTAAGCATGCCAAACTCAAATCCTAAAGTCAAATCATATATAACAAACGCACCCTTAATTAATTGTTTTTTCATTGTTTTTGTCTAACGGTTCAAGCTATTTAAGTATTAACTGGCACGTTACTCGCGCAAAGAAGCGGTTTTGGGGCATAAAAAAAACTAAAAATTAATAAAAATATATTAAAATGGATGTTGAATTAAAGAACACAAAATTTTTAAAAATATGGTGAAATTAAATCATAAAAATAATAAATAGATAAAAAGATAGTTCAAACTAAAAATAAAAATGATTTTTTAAGTAAGAAGTGACACATGTCACTTTAAGATATGTTTATCTAAAATGAGATAGATAGTCAAGATTGCACATAACAAAAAGTTTTTACAAAATGTCATTACATAAAATGAGATGAATGCGTTTGTTGTTAAAAATGGATATTTCCATAAAAAGAACAGGAAAAGTCTGAATTTTCAAACTTTCTAAATATAAAAGTGTCCCAAGTGCTTTATAATGTAGTATAGATACCTAATTTTTTGTATTAAAATATTATCTAAATTAATAAACAATTAATTATAAGCTCAACTTATCTGTTCAAATAATTGATTTCTTATAAATTTAATTATCTGTTGAGGAATGATAGGCTTATAATTATTATTTGTTTAAGTAACAGTTAGAAATTTGATTGATCATACACATTAGGCTGATTTTATTAGTCACACGAAAAAAACATCTCATCACTGGCATATCAGAGTCACATCACTTTTTTTTCTCTAACTCTTTACCCCCATCTTCTCTCATAATTCACCCTTATCACTGGAACTCTCACCGGACAAACCATTTAATTAAATACTCACTTTATACAAAAATATCCCACAAAATGCCCCCCCCCCCCCCACTCACAAAGCAATTAAATAATAAAAAGTTGAAGAATGTCGTATCACCGGACGAATTGTGACACCCTCACCGGACCCATAAAAGCAGCCGGTGAGTGTCACTCTCACCGTACGAATTGTGACACCCTCACCAGACCGATAAAAGCAGCCTGAGATTAGGACGGATTACGGTCTGAAAAATGGGTCGAAAACCGATTCGGTCTAAAACACCGGAAAACAGGACCGAAAACCGATTCGGTCTAAAACAGCGGACCGAACATCCATTTCCAGGTCGATACGGCAGAGTATCTATTTGATGGTTACCAAACGTTGCCTTTTCATAAGAGACCGAATGACAACAAGCATAGGCTCCGCTATGAATATTTGATAGGTGTGTGAGCCCCTTTATTCATATGATATCTTTATGTAACGAAAAGGTTTCGGTTTACATGTTTTAGTTCATTAAACTAAGTTTTAGATGACATGAAAACACTACAACTTAACTTGTACATTATGAGGAATTGTATATGGGAACACAAAAACATCATCTCTTAGATTTAAGAGAGAAGTGCAAAAATCATTCTTGTGGTTTGTCAAAAAACAATCTCACGTCCCTCATCAATACTTCGCCCAGAACTCATTCCTCCGTTAGTGAATTGAGGCACCGTACGTCCTTGAGGACGAACGATGCAAATTTATTCCCCGTTAAGTACTAACGTAGGTTTAAAAAAAGGGTATTGTTGTCTTTGTACTGCCACAGGGATGTATGGTGAGCCTTTGCTTTAAAATAAAATAAAATTTTCTTTTACTTTTCTTTATTTTTTTTATTAATTTTTTTAAAAATAATTTTTTGCGTTATTTTGGGGTTTTAGTGGGCTCACTGGTGAGTGTCACTCTCACCGGACGAATTGTGACACCCTCACCGGACCGATAAAAGCAGCCGATGAGTGTCACTCTCACCGTACGAATTGTGACACCCTCATCGGACCGATAAAAGCAGCCTAAGATTAGGACGGATTACGGTCTGAAAAATGGGTCGAAAACCGATTCGGTCTAAAACACCGGAAAACCGGACCGAAAACCGATTCGGTCTAAAACAGCGGACCGAACATCCATTTCCGGGTCGATCCGGTAGAGTATCTATTTGATGGTTACCAAACGTTGCCTTTTCATAAGAGACCGAATAATAACATAAAAAAATAAGATTTTAAAAAGTATTACGTTTTTGTTAAAAAAAGTTTATATTTTTTTACGAATAATACATAAAAAAATATTTTTTTAATTAATTTTTTTTTTAAATTAAGATTTTAAAAAGTACGAAAAATTTTTAAAAATCTTCGTAAAAAAATTAATAATAACGTAAAAAAATATTTTTTTAAATTAAAAAATTTAATTTTTTTTAAAAGAAAACGTTCACCATACACGCAGCAGAAAGACAAAAATGTCTTCCTTTTAAACCCACGTTAGTACTTAACAGGCAAAGAATTTGCACCGTTATTCCTCAGGGAGTCAGTGACGTACGGTGCCTCAATTTATTAGCGGAGGAATGAATTCTAGGCGAAGTATTGACGAATGACGTGAAACGGTTTTTTGGCAAACCACAGAGATGATTTTTGCACTTCCCTCAAGATTTAAAAAAGCAAAGATTATACAAATGAAAAGCTAATGTACAAAATATGAGTGGAATTGATTTTTGCAAAAGAAAAAGAAGAAAAAAAAAAGAGGATGCTTGTCCCACTTTGCCCAAATCCATCAACTTTTACATACCAGACTTCTTATAAATAAAGTGGAATTGATTAGTGTGTTCTACCAAGTTAATTTGGGCTATTAAATATTAAGTCATTTTTATCTAAATAAATTACTAAATCAAAATTTTGAGCTCAAACTTGGCTTTCGCTTTCAGATAATTAACTTTCTTGTATATATAATTATGGAATGACGAGTTTAACTTGCTATTTGTGTTTTAAGTAATGTAATCAAACATATAAAAAATTGGGTAGCATGAGTATTTAATTTGATTGATCATATACATTAGAACTATTGTAAATGATTTACAAACATATTGTGGTGTGCGTATAAAAATGTTCATAACTTATGTAACTCAAACATATCTAAACTTAAAATGATAAGAAATAACTAAATCATTTAAGATGCATCTTTATTCATTCCGATGCGTACTAATTAATAAATTTGACCCGCATAAAATGAAAATACACAAGATTCGCTTAACTTAATAAAATTCATCATATTATTTTTAGCTAGAAATATATTATGGTAGACTATGATGAATCTAATTTAAATTGATACATCTTTAATGTGTGGTTATAGTTATTTCACAACTTTCCTATTTGAGATTTTTTTTTTCTCATTTGATCATATTTAGGATTTTCTGTCTGGTATGAGAAAAGGCTTTTAAGTAATAAATTTACTTCTATTTGGAATAAGGGTAAATGGCACAAAAATGTACTCAACTTAAAGGTCATTTCTAATCAAGGTATTACATTTTTTTTCTTGCATAAAAAGGCGTCCAACTTATTTTTTTAGCCAATTTGGATATTTTCGATAAATATTTAACGATTATTCGATAAGTTTTTTACATTTCAAGTCCACCACCGCTACCACCACCATCAATCATCATCGCCACTACCAAGCCTGCCCACCACCATTACTACCGAGCACCACCTCTACCACCAACCCCACCCACCGTCCCCGCAAACCAATTTCCATTTGTGAAGTCATTTCTGACTTTCTAAGCATATCATATAAAAGTTTCTTATTGAAGAAACTTATACCAATCTAATTGATACTGAACTGTGAGATTGCCAACAAAGTAACAAGCCCATTCCATCTGATACTTTAGAGATAAGTTTAATTCGAGTTTTATGTAAATTGTATCATAATTGAGGTTACTGGGTGTTGATCCAGATCACATTGATCAATTGTGCCATTTGCCCTTAGAATAATAGTGTTAACAAGAAATAATAAGTCTTATCCCACATCTGGTGGAGAACAAACTGATGAGAAGAAGATCTTATAATAAGAAGTCTTTACCATAAGCCATTTACTTATGGACTAGCCAATTTTTATGTCTGTTAAGCATGGTGAACTGAATACCATTTGTTGTGTGGTGGTTAGCCAACACCCAAATCCTTCTCATTTCCATTTACAGCATCACTCTTCATTAAGCTGTTGCTTAATGAATTTTACCAAATGTAGAGCAGCAGTACTTTCCTCTTCAACCTCCAATCCTAGATCAAGCATCATTTGCAACAAATCCTTGGAGAGAGGATACCTTCTTTCAACTAACATATGGATGACTATCCCATCTTTAAGCTCTAGTTTGTAAACTCCATAAGCTTCATACAATCTCCATCTGACAATCTCCCAATTTTGTTGATTATTCCAGAAATCACTTTGATCATTTTCTTCTGTTGAGGATTCCATCATTATCTTTAAATCTCCCCAAAGAATAAACTTAATTCCTTCTAGTGTGATTTCTGAGTACTGCTCCATCACCAAGTCATATAAGTGAAATAAATCTTGCCTATCAAATATATGTAGTACCTTCAGTAGCTAGTTGAATGCTAAAGTATCCCATTGGCTTCTGTAGATAACAATAAAGAAAAAATAGTCTCTATCAGGTGATGATACCTTTTTAACCTATACAATAACAGTATTTAGTCTCCCATAACTTCACCATCTAAGCATTGTCAAAGCAACAAATCCTTGGGAATTCCTATGTACTTCATCACTATCATCACTTGGCTGTGGTCTTGGCCTTTTCCTAGCAATCATCTATATATGACCATCATTCTTTTTCTTTGTACCCTGCTCTATCACATCTAGCTTAGCAAGTACCTTTGTTGTGTCTTCTATTTTAAGTTTTCTTTACAACCCTCTTCTTTAATTCTCATCTGTTCAGGTCTTTTGCTTCATCATTCATAACCATAATTTTTTCTTTCAATCCTTAGTAGAACCAACAGCAGTGAGAAACTATATAAACCTTTTCACTTTCCTCATAATAAAACCTTGTATTTCTTCAAAAGTTTTGTTTCTTTAGGTCTGAATGTTTCTTGTTTCCACATGTTTTCATTAAGTCATCATCTGATCCTAAGCTGAGTTCTTGTAGGAGACTACTTCTGATAGCACACTCTTTTGTTCTACAAGAAACCTTCTTTGAGCTGCAATTGTATCATGAAGGAATTTTGCTCTCTCTTCTACAGTGAACTGTTCTCTCTCTCCTTCTTGAAGCCTTAATGATAAAAGTCTATCAACTTTAATTCTTGCTTTAATATCATCAAAATCTTGTATAAGAGCAACATTTGTAGCTTTTTCTTCAGCTAATATTTTCTTTTCTTTTTCTGCTTCCCAATCCTCTTGCATCTATCTTGTAATCTCCTCATCATGGGCAAGCATCTTAAATTTCTTTTCAGTTTCATTGATGTCTTCTGATTTAGTGAGATTCATCCTCTTCAATCCTTTTCTTGCCCTTGTCTTTGGGATCAATCTTTGGAAGAGGCTTTAAAGTTAAGAGAGATCTTGTTGAAGTAGGCCTTGGTCTTTCAATATTCTCTACATCTTTCAGTTTAACTCCTTTCTCCTTTTCTTTTGAAACTGCTTTGGCTTAGCCCATGTTAAGGAGAACCTAAGCAATGGTTTCATCATCTCCAAAGGTTGTAGGAGTAGGCGTTGAGGTTGTTGGAGTAGTTGTTTGAGTTGTTGTGGTGGTACATTCCTTTGGTTCATTATCATCTGGCTTAGCAGTACCTTCTTCAACCTTGTCGGTACTAAGTTTTTGACTATCTGTACCATACAATTCCCTTGTCACTACCCTGATCTTCTTTACAGTACTTTGTAGTCTAGCATAACCTTTTGAGCTTCCATCTTTTTCTAAACTTCCCTTGTATTGAGCAAGTATGTAATCCGTAGTGTCATCAATGTCCATTTCCAAATCATCCCATTTAGTGTTTATAGGTACTGATGGTGCTCCTTTGGAAGATTTGACAGATTTCCTCACCTATTTTGATACACTTCTCCTCTTCTTCGATTTGTCCATACGCTTTTGCTATTTCTTGAGTTTAACAACCCTTATCCAAGCTTTGTGATGACGAATATAAGGTATGGTTTGCTTCTTTAACCTCTTGACTTGATCCTTCAAATCCTTGATCTCTGCAGCTTGATATGTGACATGTGTACACAATGAAAGATAGAGATCATAGACACTTTAGAGTGTCAAGTCATCCTTATTCCCTAATAGAAATTTATCACTGGATGATTGACCTCCATGATTCCCACCAGAACCTTCTGGATTTAAATCGGGTGTAGGAATAGAAGGTAAAGGTCTAGGTGATAGGTCAGGCTATGGCTCAACTTGGGCTTCACTTGTGTGAGAAGGAGAAGGTGTAGGTTGGGCTTCAGATGGTCTTTCTGAACCCTCACTTTCATCCTCTGTTGGTGGAACCAACATAGTAGGAAACAGAGGAGTCACTCTCCCAGAAAAGTGTTTACCCTTTTTAATCATAAAGGAGAAAACCTTAGAAGTCAGGGCATGAACAGGAAAGTGATCTAATGGCACAGACACAATCTAGTATGATTACATAAAAAAGAAAGGAGGGATTAAAAATGGATACATTACAAACTTTTTCTTGCATCCAAGTGTCTTATCATTCCATCAAAGAAATTTTACAAAGTTATATAATTGATTAGTGCACGACAAAATCACCACTGTTACAATATTAGTGGGAATTTGATCCCAAGAGGTACTTTTAGAACTTAAGCAGTGATTCATAGTGTGAAATAAAAATCTCCACTGGGGTGAAAACAGGGCTTTATTAAATGGTAAAATAGTTAAATCCCCCTCATACCCCATCTGCTAAATAGCATCAAATATAGCATGATTATTCAAAGAATCTATCCCATTGGCATCATCAAAAAGAAGATCACTTCTTATTGATGCTCTGAGATAGTAACAGGCTTGCTAGCAACCTTAGCATTAATATATCTAACATGGTTGATTGTTTTGGATGTAGCAGTCATCCAAAATAGTTCAACAAATGTAGTGGAGATTACTGGACTTACAGTGAGAGCATAGTGAATAGAGCTTCGCTTAAGAAAGTCAATAACTTCATGAAACTATGTATTCCCATCAGTCTTCTCCAAGTAAGCGACCATGTTGTACTTAGGACAAAATTCGAGAGCAGCCATGTATAGACTTAAATGACATTCTTGGATGAAATATTAGGGTTTGTAAGTTGAGAGCGATTAAGAGATATTATGTGAGTAAAGTGTGCAATTGAGATGGGTTTATATAGGTTAAACAAACCTAAGAGAAAAGAAACCATTACAATTTACACTTTAGACCCTTGGCGGAATTTTTCTAATGGATCTTTAACGGTACTAACTTTGCCCATCGGTACTAACTTTACACTGTCGGTACTAACTTTTGTCAAACAAAGAATTAACAAGTTTGGCAATAAGAGGACATAAGTAGCATCCAAAACTCTCTCCAATAACTCTTTAGAACCCTTGTAACTAGCTGAAAAGCATCACCATTGTCAAAATCCTTCTGCTTACTGATAATCTCATACAAACTGTACAACAAGTCTATTATCCTCCCCTTAATTAATGCAGCCTATGGATTGATCATTCCAATGGTAACAACCAAGAACATGAACCTGCTAACATCAAATGCCTTGGTTAAAAGATCAGCTACATTGTTATCAGTATGTATCTTGAGTACTTGAATCAACTTTTTCTCATAAGCGTCTCTTATGAAGTGGTGTCTTATTTCTATATGCTTGGTCTTAGAATAAAATACCAGGTTCTTGACAATGCAAATAGTGCTCTCATTGTCAATGTAAATCCTTGTGTTCATAAAATTAAACCCATAGTCAAGCATTTGGTTCTGTATCCACAAGACCTGTCCACAGCAATGTGCAACAGCCACATACTCAGCCTCTGTAGTAGAAGTAGCCACAATAGTCTGCTTCTTGCATTGCCATGAAATCAACCTATGACCAAGAAATTGACAACCTCCTGTTGTGGATTTCCTGTCAAGGTTAGCACCACCATAATCACTGTCTGAATAGGCTACCAAGTCAAAAGATGATTCTTTAGGATACCAAAGGCCTAAAGTGGGTTTGCCTTTGAGATACCTAAAGATCCTTTTTACAGCATGAAGGTGTGAAGTTTTGGGAGTTACTTGGAACCTGCTACAAGCACATACAGCAAACATAATGTCTGGTCTAGAAGCAGTTAAGTACATTAAAGATCCAATCATGGACTTATAAAGATGCACATCCACATCTGCTGCTTCCTCATCTTTAGTCAGTGGCTTATAAGTCTCAATAGGAGTACTAGCATGCTTTACACTCATAAAGTCTAATTTCTTCAGGATTTCTACAACATATTTATCCTAACTTATAAAGATACCATCTTCTTTCTGTTTGACTTGTAGTCCAAGAAAGAAGGTGAGTTCTCCCATGGAACTTATTTGAAACCTGTTCTTCATTAATGCCTCAAACTCATCACACCAAGACTTCTTTGTTGAACCAAAAATAATATCATCCACATATACTTGTACTAGCATGATATCCTTCTTGTCTTTCTTTATAAAGAGAGTCTTGTTAATGGTTCCTCTTTTGTATTCACTTTGTTCTAAAAAAGTAGATAAGGTAGCATACCAAGCTCTAGGAGCTTGATGTAGACCATATAAAGCCTTGACAACTTTGTAGACCTTGTTGGGATGCTGAGGATCTACAAAACCTAGAGGTTGAGACACATAAACTTCCTCATCAATAGTGCCATACAGAAAAGTACTCTTTACATCCATTTGGTAGACTACGAATCCCATATAGGAAGCAAAGGCTAAAAAGATCCTGATGGCTTCAATCCTGGCCACAAGAGCAAAAACCTCTTCATAGTCTATTCCTTCTTCCTGTCTATATCCCAAGGCAACTAGTCTTGCCTTATTTCTTACTACTACACCTCTTTCATCATTTTTGTTCCTGTAGACCCATTTAGTTCCAATTTCCCTCTTCCCTTTAGGCAAATCTACAAGAATCCATACTTTTTGAAGCTTAAACTACACTAGTTCTTCTTGTATAGCATCAACCCAGCTTTCATCTTGAAGAGCTTTAGTTATCTTCTTGGGTTCAACTTGAGATAAGAAGCAAGCAAATAAGCAGTGCTAGAAGTCTTTATGATTAGTTCTTCGTTGCTTGTGAATATAACTTACAAGAGCATGTGCTCTAGAACTTTTGTCCAGTTTGAACTGCAGATGTTAGATCTCCAAGAATCTAAGTTTTAGGATGAATGGTGTGTATCATAGATGTAGGAATAGAACTAACATTCACAGTGTTTTCTAAATTGGTAAAGTCAGCCTCTGCACCCTCATCATCATAGGATGAATTTATAAAAACCTCTTCACTTGGATTTTTATAAATGTTTTCAAGAGCAGGTATTTGTGAGTCATCATAGTCAGCAGATGGTCCACCAGTACTAAAAGCACTGGCAGTACTAACTAGTGTACTAGCAGTACTAACTGAGTTAGTACTGGTAGCTTTATCAGACCCTGCTTTCTGAAGTAAGTCCTTAGTACTTTTGTCAAGCTCCTTTCTAAGGACTTCAGCTGCATCATCAGCCTCTTTTTCTTGTCTTTTGAGCCTTTCAAGATCCTCTAGAAAGGCTTGTTCTTCCATATCCACTGGCTTCTGTTTGGACTTTAGAGCATCATCCTCATGAGACTTTTTGTCTCCATTCTTGACTTTTAAGCTCTTGATAGTCGAAGAATAAGAAGACCATGATGGTAGTACACAATATTCTTGAGCAGACTCATCCTCCAATTCTGAATTTCCTACAGTAGTACTATCTTGTGTACCTGCACTAGTATTGGCTCTTGTGGACTTTGGCATTTTGTTAGCTTTATTTTTCTAATCTAATAGGCTTCATAGTTTCCATAGAAACCTTTCAAAATCAAATATCAACATCCAAGTAGGTCCTATTCCTGCAACATTAGGTTTATTCTCTAGAAACTTTATATGCAGGTTTTCTTCAACTCTCTTAGTTGTCAAGTTATATACCCTAAAAGCCTTGCTACTTAGGGAATACCCAACTAAGAAACCTTCATAAGCCTTTTCCTCAAACTTTCCCAGTTGGTCAATAGTGTTCAAGATGGTCACATGACACCCAAAAGCTCTTATATAGCTTATGATTGGAAGTTTATCAGTTATAAGCTCATAAGGAGTCTTATTTTGAGGTTTGGTGACTAATACCCTATTAAGGACATAACAAGTAGTACTAACTGCTTCAGCCCAAAAAAAAAAAAAAAAAGTGTTAGTAAAAATGAATCTGCTAGCATAGTTCTAGCAGCCTCAATTAGGGTCTTGATTTTCCTTTCAGCAACTCCATTTTGTTGTGGAGTTCTTGCATTACTATATTCCCTCTTGATCCCTTTTGACCCATAGAATTCAATCATGTCCCTATTCTTGAATTCTATTCCATTATCACATCTAATTGTCTTAACCTTTTTGTTTAATTGGTTTTCAATTTGTCTTATAAAGTCCTAAAGGATTGCATTAGTTTCATCCTTAGTTCTTAAAAAGAATACCTAACTAAACCTGCTGAAATCATCAGTGATAACCAGACAATAAGTCTTGTGGTTTATACTCCTTATAGATGTAGGTCCAAATAAGTCCATGTGTAGCAGCTGTAAAAGCTGACTAATAGAGCTCACATATTTGGCCTTACAGGAGGCCTTGTGTTGCTTTCCTTTTTGACAAGCAACACAAGTATGGTCATTTTGAAAAATCTTGGAAGGTAATCCTCTAACAAGGTTTCCCTTTACAAGTTTGTTTAGATTTTTAAAGTTAACATGACCCAACCTCCTATGCCACATGTTAGATTCATCAGTTGTGGCCTTTGCAATTAAACAAGCCAAACCTCCTGAAGGAACAATGTTCTCTAGGTTAAAACTGTACATATTGTTTTGTCTAGGGACTTTAAGTAATACTTGATTTTCATCAGGCAACTTAAATTCAGGAGACAATACAAGACATTCAGTATCTGTGAAGAGAACCTTATTCTTCTTGTCACATATTTATGAGACAAAAAAGAGATTATAATGCTATAATTCTTTCACAAAGGACACATCCTTAAAATCTAAATTTCATGTTTTAATTTTACCTTTGCCAGTAATGTAACCTTTACTACCTCCAAATGCAACAGGGCCTCCATTATAATCTTTATAATCAGCAAGATAGGCCTTGTTTCTAGTCATGTGCCTAGAACATCCACTATCCGCAATCCCTTTATACTTCAAAGCTTTATGTGAATCATTTTGCACATGACAAATGAGAGAAATTAGTTTCTCTTAGGGACCCAAGCCACAGATGACTTGGGTCTGCCTTGTGGATCAACAAATTTAAATGTTTTATAAGAGCATGATCCACTGCTGTTCTTGGACCTGTAGGTAAATTCATTCAGTTTATAATCCCAAGACCAGCATGCTGAGGACTTAATAGCATTACCCTGATTTCCCTTCACAGTATTAACCAATGCTTATGTCCCAGCAGTATTAACATGACTTGCAATTGAAGTATTAGCCTTTTGTTTCCAAATCATGTTATTGGTTACTGTTTTATTCTAAAAGGGTCTTTAATAGTAATGAGATTTTCTAAAAACATTTTGTCTTTTATATGCAGCACTCTCATTCATTTTTGGTGACACTGATACAAAATTTCTCTAGCGGTAATAACTTTTCGAATACCGCTTGCTTTAAGAAATTTTTCTATCAGTATAACTGAATTTTAACCATTTTTTTTTGTTTTTTCAAGTTATACTACTTTTAGGAACAAATTGGTTTTGATGATTTACTCTTTGCACGTTGTTCCATATTGGCCTATTTTCCCTTAGACTAGTACCTTTATACACCCTTTTGTTAGTCACCCTGTTTTAGCCCATCCGTCTATTCAATAAAAATCACAATCTTTAATTAAATGGCTATAACTACCACACATAAAACATGCTTTCATAGTAAATCCATATCCCAAACCTTTCCTGTCAACTTTAGAACTGTTATTATGTGTGTATTGATTTTTAACAGATTCCCTAAGAGTTTTTACATGCTGATTCGCGTTGAAAATTATTTTGAAGACCCTTTTTGTAAGTCTTTCAAATTCAAATTTAACTTGTACTTTTATATGGTAAATGATGCATAGATGTTAGTTGTACGGCCCGATCGTTAAAAAATCGAAAGTGAAAGTTTATAAAATAGAATGTAGGGCACGGTTTGGGTTCGAACAAAAAGGAAACAAGGATATGGTTTTATTAGTTTTGATATTTTGGTCGTGATGGTTGAAAAACATATATTTGCTATGCAACTTATTTTGTATATGGCTTATTTTGGCTTATTTGTTTAGCTCGAATAGCTTATTTTGAGCTTATTAGCTCACGACAAGTTTGAGGGAAAACAAGGAAAGTTTTTTGGTTATTACTCTAGTATGTTGTATTTTTGTGGACTATTATTATAGCTTATGGTGATAACCAAATACGACACGTAGCTTATTAGCTTATTTTAAGCTTAAGTATATAGATTTTGGAGCTTATGGGCTCACGACCCAATAAGCCCTTTTGAGTTGTGGCTTATGAGGGGCTTATTGTGTTTTGGGTTACTTTGTTACTTATGGTTTGGGCTTATTTTCACTAATGGGCTTTATATAGGGCCGGAATATATTGTGTGTGTGTATATATGTAAATCTCTTAATGGATAGCTCAGTTGGCCACCAAGAATCCTTACAGGCGTGGAGAGGGGATGTTTGGCTAAGGAAGGTCTCGAGTTCGAGTCCCACCTGGGACTTTTACCTCTTCAGACGGAATAAGAGAAAGTACAGGCGGGTTTAGAGTACAGCATACTGCCCAATTGGATGTCACTGCTGGACATGAACTACTAACAACTAATAAGCCGTTCTAAAAAAAATGGATCCTTATTGGGCCTTAAAGCCCAATAAGCGTTAACTATTTGTTTTGAGAGTTTTGACGGACTTTTAGAAAGCGAAACATGTTTATGAATTTATTTTGAAAGTCGTTTGGGAAATACGTTTTGGTGAACATTGTGAAAGATGGATTCTCGGTATTTTGTTGGAAAATGGTGAAATGGTGGAGAATTATGTGAAATTAAGGTTCAAAACCTTGGAAAACGTTGTATAAACGTACGGGTCATTTTGAAATTTCGTAAAAAGTCTATACTTAGAATTTTTACTCAAACCGCGATTTTTAATAAAATAATAAACTATTATTATTCTAATAATTCGACTAAAAGACGAAAAATATTTTTTTTGAAAACTTTTCTAAAATGTTTAACGTAAATAAACGTTTCATTTCGTATAGTGTATATGGTTTAATTAGGGTAACTAAGTGTACCGAATGGACTTATCGATATATATATTTGTAAGTATTTATTATAAGAATTTACTTATATTATTTAACTACTTTACTTAAATAGTATAAGTATATTGTACTAAGATATGGGTTTGATATGGTATCGTTTGGAGTTAAGTCGTCAACCATCACACCACTAAAACGTTAAAGATAACCATATGACATGCGTCTGACCTCTATGCATCAAACCTAAAAACTGTTTTGGAAATGAATGATTAAAATGAGACATTAACTGGACTAGGTCGTGTGCGGGCGTCGTTGCATTTGCTTGTGTGATATTAAGTTGGCTGATTGAGACCTTTGCTTGAGGTGAGTTCTCGTAGCCCTACTTTTTAAATATTTATGTTGGGGAAAATGATACTCAAATGTGTTTTGAATTGTTTTCTAAACTGTGCGAAATGTGGTTTTGTTTTTAGGACAATTTATGTGCTTATGACTGCTATGTGAATGATATGTGTTGGTACAATATGATGTGTGGAACTTTGTATGTGGATATTCACCCTATATATAGCTCCAGCTGGTAGGCTTTAGGTGCGGTATGTCATTCGTGGTTGCGACCCTAAGAGCGGTGGTGCACGCTGATGATAAGACTTGCGAGGATGCTAGGTCTTGGTACATGATTAGCGGGGATGCTAAGTCATGGGTTTGTGATTGTTTGCATATATTCACTATCATATAGAACAGTTGTCCAACTGTTTGAGATATTAGCACAGCGACTGGGTTTTGAATCAAACCTACGAGCTCACCAACATTATTGTTGACGTTTTTTAGTATCATTTTCAGGTGAAGAGAATGATCGTTAAGATTGAGATGTGTGATAGCAGACTTTAAGTATATCATGTATGGATCATGTTTGAGAAGTCTTGCTTTTGAAGTATGTTATGGATTTGTTTCTTGAGGATGGATTGTTTAAGATTGTATGGACCCCTGCGTGGGCATTTGGATTTATAAACGACTATTTGATGTGTTCTTAGATGAGACATCACTCAAGGATATTGAGGTTGATGGTCATTATGACACTTTCATTTATTCATTTTAGATTTCTCTATTTTGTATCTTGTGTTGTGATTGATCATTATGTTGCATTCTCGTGTTTCCGCCTATGACGGGGTGTGACATGAATTGACGACTCAATCAGTAAGATAGTAACTAACCGATTCACTCTTATTGTGCTGTCTGCTTTGAGACGTTCTGATAAGAAGAAGTAGCAAGTACGGTGAATCTAATGCATATGTGTTAGAGGGTCTAACACTTTGATCTGGAAACCCTGTCAAGGAGATTCTTCTAAATTGAATCTAGCTGATCACATGCACAGTAGTTATACTGTAAAACGGTCCTCACAGAACGGGAGGTTAATATAAACGAACTTCAAAGAATGACAAAGCCATATTCGTCCATATCTGTTGTTTATCACTAACATTAAAATGCAGGCACAGTCGACTGAGTTACAACCTCATTTCTAGCTAAGTCAGATTCATTACCACATGCTCATGCTCAAGTCACAAAGACATATTATAAGCATCATGATTCAAGAATCAAGAAAGCTAAAGATCATTCAAAGATACACTTTTGAAAGCTCTGATAAACAAGAACTTCTTCAAAGAACATAAATGATATAAATACAAGCAAATTAAGTGAAAGATGTTAGGAATTAAACTTATCATACTTAGTACTGCTCACAAGTTACAACTGCCAGTATTAATCAGTTAGTACTGCTAGAGTAAGTTAGTACTGCCAGTACTAACTTAAGACTGTTGAAGGACTTAAGACTGTTGGTTATAGAGTTTCTATTGCTGGTTCAAGATTAATGTTGCTCCTGAAGTTAATGCTGATTAGTCAAATAGAAGACTGAAGTTAATGCTAATTGACTGAAATTAATGCTGATTAGTCAACCAGAAGACTGAAGTTAATGATGATTGAAGAGATTAATGCTGATTGAGAATTTGACTAAATATTTTGGAAAGTATTAAATATTTCACCAAACCGATCTTGTTCATTCCCACTGCTAGAGATTTTTCCCACTGTTAGTGTATCTCTACCACTGCCAAGATTTCCACTGCTTGAAGACTTTCCACTGCTGATTGAAGATAAAGATATACTCTGAGTCAAATATGCATTATTGTTATATTTGGAATGTATCTTGTGTATATCTCTTTTATTTAGGACATACTGTTTAGGTCTTATCTTGTACAGGGCTCCTTGTGCTATAAAAGGAGTCCTTAGGTTAGAGTAGAAACACATACACAGATCATCATATATACACATCTTTCACATACTACTCTCACAGCTTTAAGGTTTTGTAAACCCTAGTGCTGTCAGAGTACTCGTATTATTCTCTTAATAATATTAAAGCTTTTGTGTAACTCACTGTTTCATTCATTTCATTGTTATTCTTCTTGATCATTAAAGGTTAGATTCCGCATAACCTTTGGTGAAACTCATTAACAAAGTTTCTCTCATTGTTAGTTTGGATTTATCCAAGGTGACAATAACCTTACAAGCTAAGGCATTAGATCCAAGTTTGGGAACAACAAGTGGTATCAGAGCTTGTTGAGAAGCTTTGAATAAGAAGAGCATCCTACAAACTTTGCATTAATGGCATATACATCTTTAAGAAGTTCTTCAAGTTCAGATAATGAGGTATATGATGATTCCTTTTGTTTTAAATCATGTAGGAAAAACACGGAAAACCTCAACAATAAAATTATCAAGTTAAATGAAGAACTTAGTGATTGTGAGACTGACTTGTATAACTACAAAAGAGGTTTATCACAAGTTGAGGCTAGACTTGTTGAATTTAAAAATAATGAGATTAAGTTCTGTGAAAGAATTAGAGTTTCTTGATGGCGATTTAGTGCTTAGAGATATAAAATTGAAAATCTCAGGAATGGAACTTGATGGAGAGGTAAAGGAATGAAAAAGAGAAAGATTTACGATTTTAAAATAGAAAATTTTGACAATGCTTCAAAAGATCTAGACTGTCTCTTAGGGAATCAAAGATCTGTTAAGGATAAGACGGGTATGGGGCTTAATGAGTATACTAATGTGCCACCTCCTCCTGCACAAGTCTATTCACCTCCTAAGAATGATTTGCCTTGGACAGGTTTGCCTGAATTTGTTGATGACACTGTTACTAATTATAGTAGGCCTACACCTAGTATAGATGTGTCAAAAGATGTAAGTGATGAGCAAAAGGCAATATGGAAAAGTAATAGTGCCTCTTTCTCTGAACAAGGAGGATCAGTTGGTAATGTTGTATCAAAACCTATGATTAGGTTTGTAAAAGAAACTGGTTGTCCTAGTGTCTCTAAAGTTAATAATACTGAAAAGTCTAGGAAACCAACTGTGAAGTATGCAGAAATGTACAGGTCACAAAGGCCTAGGGGAAATCAAAGGAACTGGAATAATCAGAAGTCCCAACAGCTAGGAAGTGACTTTGTGATGATCAAGAAAGCCTGCTATGTATGTGGAAGTTTTGAACACCTGCAGTATACCTGTAAACACAAGAGACATGTTAATGATCAAAAACAGGTTAAACCAGTGTGGAACAACTCAAAGAGGGTGAATCATCACTATTCAACAAGAATAACTCACCCCAATCCAAAAAGAAATATGATTCCACAAGCTATTTTGATGAGGTCTGGGAGAAAAACAATTAATGCTGCTAAGCCAAAAGCAGTACATAATGCTGTTAAGGCTTCAGCATGTTGGGTTTGGAAGCCAAAGAACAGAGTAATAGATCATGTCTCCAAATATAACAATGCATCAATCACTTTGAAAAGATTTGATTACATTGATGCACAAGGAAGATTCAAGTCTGTGATGGCTTGGGTTCCCATAAGAAGATGATTTAGAGGATCCTTCCAAACAGGGGAGGAAAAATGCTCAAATTGATGAAGATCACTTTGGTTCAGATGGATGCACAGACTCAGGGGAGGCATGAGCATGATCAAGAATTTGATGCAGAAATTACTACTGTTGGTGCAGAAGTTGATGATATTGCTGCTGAAACTTAAGTGTACATCAGAAGGAGTGCAGCAAAGACAAAAGATAAAGAAGAAAGGCAGAGGATTTCCAGAGCAGAAGGTTTAATTCAAGAACTTCTTCAAAAGATATTCATGAAGGCTGAAAGATCAAGAAGATGAAGTGTTTGAAAGAATCCTCTCAAAACAGAAAGTTTAATTCAAGAAACTTGATGATTTGAAGGTAAATCACAAGTTTAGGGGAGGATTGTTGGGAATTAAACTTATCATACTTAGTACTGCTCACAAGTTACAACTGCCAGTATTAATCAGTTAGTACTGCTAGAGTAAGTTAGTACTGCCAGTACTAACTTAAGACTGTTGAAGGACTTAAGACTGCTGGTTATAGAGTTTCTACTGCTGGTTCAAGATTAATGTTGCTGCTGAAGTTAATGCTGATTAGTCAAATAGAAGACTGAAGTTAATGCTAATTGACTGAAATTAATGCTGATTAGTCAAACAGAAGACTGAAGTTAATGATGATTGAAGAGATTAATGCTGATTGAGAATTTGACTAAATATTTTGGAAAGTATTAAATATTTCACCAAACCGATCTTGTTCATTCCCAATGCTAGAGATTTTTCCAACTGTTAGTGTATCTTTACCACTGCCAAGGTTTCCACTGCTTGAAGACTTTCCACTGCTGATTGAAGATAAAGATCTACTCTGAGTCAAATACGCGTTATTGTTGTATTTGGAATGTATCTTGTGTATATCTCTTTTATTTAGGAGATATGGTTTATGTCTTATCTTGTACAGGGCTCCTTGTGTTATAAAAGGAGTCCTTAGGTTAGAGTAGAAACACATACACGGATCATCATATATACACATCTTTTACATACTACTCTCATTTCTTTAAGGTTTTGTAAACCCTAGTACTGTCAGAATACTCGTATTATTCTCTTAATAATATTAAAGCTTTTGTGTAACTCACTGTTTCATTCATTTTATTGTTATTCTTCTTGATCATTAAAGGTTAGATTCCGTATAACCTTTGGTGAAACTCTTTAACAAAGTTTCTCTCATTGTTAGTTTGGATTTATCCAAGGTGACAATAACCTTACAAGCTAAGGCATTATATCCCAGTTTAGGAACAACAAAAGATCTATGTTGAGGGAGATTGTTAGCTAGCTTTCAAGATAATGCAAAGTATGAGCATGTTTGTCAAGACATGAGATCGTAAAATGGCAAAGACTTCAAGGAGAAAGATTTAAAGATATCCGAATTCAAGACAAAGTCAAGGCTAAAGACAAAGAATTCAAGATAAAGATCAAAGATCCAAGATCATAAGCATGCAAAAGGAACTGCAAAGGAATTCCCAAGAATACAAGGTTCTAAGATTTACGACGTCATATAACACCCCGTGTTTTCAAGCCATTTCACTACTCTCATTGTTGTCTCAATAATTATTTTAGCTATTTCGTGTTTCATTTCATGTAAATCGCGTAGTTAAATCGCGTAAGCTAAGAATCAATGATTATCATAAACGGGCATCATTTATGTAAATGTTGACGTTCAATAAGTGTTATAATACTATTAGAAGGATAATTTATAATATTCCAAGTTTTATTTTTTTATATTTTACGTAAAACGTATCCGGTTCGCGTTTAATACATCCATGCATGCATGTAACCTTAGGAACCCATTTATACTTCAACAATTACCCACCATAATACCCAATACCCCAAAGTTTTATCCCTTTTACCCATATATACATGCTAGGGCCGGATTCTATGCAAGTAACACACCACATTTGAAATTAAATCATTATATCTCTTTTAACACATAAGCAACATTAGCTAGTAACCAAAGGATCTTCAACCCTTAAAACAAGCATACTTGTTTTCTTTTTCTTCACCACACTCGACACACACTTGCTAGGATAAAGCATGCTCAAACTCATTTCACATCCTTCTTACACATTTCCTAATTAAATCAAGTTAACCCACTAACTACTAAACAATACTATCCTTTAACCCATGGATAAACTTTCTTCTCTTTTAACTAGTTTAAAACATCAAATCTTGTCTCCCATGCTATCCATGCTCGGCTGAAACCTAGGACCAAAAGAAAACCACCAATTGCATGCTTAGAAGCCATGTCAAATCAACCTTACACAAAGTAAACTAGTCTTGCATTCCCCATACTTATTCTATGACCTAAACCAATATTAAACTAATAAAACCATCCCCTATGTCTTCCATTTTCGGCTGTGCAAACAAAGAAACATCAAAACCATTTAGCCAATGGATAAGAGTGGCCTCCAAGTGTTGCAAGGGCTATATAATTATGCCATGAGTTCACTAGTTCACATATATCTCTCCTAAGTAAACACAATAAGCAAAACAATCTCCTTGTCTCTCTTTGCTCTCGGGTCAGCCAACACACACACGAACCACACATAAACCAAAAACCTAAACAACAACAATTATTCCTAGTTCATTTCTAAGCTACACTAAGTTCCATTGAAGGTTTAAGTTGAGTGAATACAAGTGTTTTCAAGGGTTCATTCAAGCTAGGGTTTCCATTTGGAGTTAGGGTTTTCAAGCAAAGTTTTCGAGTTAGGGTTGTGATCAAAAGGGGATTAACCTTGTTTTTCTTCCATCATTCACGCACCAAAGGTCTAACTAAAAACCCTAATCTATTTATTTACACCATTTCATGCATTGTATATTTCTTATATTGTTAATCACCACATAGGAATATTTTATGAGTTTATAAAATATAAACACCCATGATTATTGTCGAATTGCATTTTTATATGATCATTATGGTAATAAAATATGTTAACATGTTAAGATCAAGGATTTACAAACAATAGATAATTATTATGATTATTTAACAAGTTATGGATATTTAGTTAAATATAGAGTTTATGTGATTAAATAAATGTGTAAAACATTTTATTGGACTTATGAACATGATATGTTAATCAATGTGTAAAGGACTAAATTTATGTATGAGATGTCATATTATATAAATTATATGTCTTGTGATAGATTAATTAAGTTAAATTACTCAAAAACCAAGTTTATATAAATATTTAGAGAGAAGTGCAAAAATCATCCCTGTGGTTTGTCAAAAAAACCGTCTCACGTCGCTCGTTAAATAATTGTCCAAAACACATCCCTCCGTCAATGTTTTGGGACACGATACATCCCTTGGACTAACGGTGCAATTTTTTTCCGTTAAGTGTTAACGAGCGTCTAATTTTTAACGGTGCAACTATATAGGAGGGTATTGTTGTCTTTTTGCTGCCACGGGGATGATTTTTGCACTTCTCTCTTATAAAAAGTGTTTGTTTGTTTTTTAATTTAAAAAAAACTTTTTTACATAATTATTCGTAAAAAAAATTAACTTTTTTTACAAAATCATAAAAAATAGTGCGAAGTTTTTTAAAAAAATTTAAAAAGTTTTGTAAAAAGTGTGAATTTTTTTTAAAAATTTTAAAAAGTTTTGTCAAAAAAATTTTAAAAAAGTTTTTAAAAGTACGATTTCGGTTCAATTATTTTAAAAAAAATATATATTTCGTACTTGTTTAAGAAAACTTTTTTTAAAAAATTTGTAGATTTTAAAAACTTTTTTAAAAAAATTCGCACTTTTAAAAATCTAAATTTTTTGAATAAGATTTAAATCTTTTTCTTATTTTTTAAAATGTACAAAAAAAATTTAAAAAGTTCTGTAAAAAAAGTTCGAAATTTTTAAATTTTTTTTAAAAATAATCGAACAAAAATCGTAGTTTTAAAAACTTTTTTTAAAAAAATTTACAAAATTTTTTAAAAAACTTCGCACTTTTTAATTTTTTTTTAAATTTCGCACTTTTTTTACAAAACTTTTTAAATTTTTTTTGTACATTTTAAATACTAAGATAAAAAAATACAAAATTTTTACATTTTTTTTTCAAAACTAAGATCGTAAAAGTACGAATTATTTTTTAAAGTTTTGTAAAAAAAAATTTAAAACAAACAAAAACTAAATTTTTTTTAAAACAAATAAGATTTTTGTAAAGTGCGAATTTTTTTTAAGATTTTGTAAAAAAAAATTAAATTTTTTTACGAATAATAATGTAAGAAAGTTTTTTTTTTAAATTAAAAAACAAAAAAAAATTAAAAGAGAAGTACAAAAATCATCCATGTGGAAGCAAAAAGACAACAATACCCTCCTATATAGTTGCACCGTTAAAAATTAGACCCTCGTTAATAATTAACGAGAAAAAAATTTGCACCGTTAGTCCAAGGGATGTATCGTGTCCCAAAACATTGATGGAATGATGTGTTTTGGACAATTATTTAACGAGGGACGTGAGATGGTTTTTTGACAAACCACAGGGATGATTTTTGCACTTCTCTCAAATATTTATATAAAACTTTAAAAAGTACTGTTTTGATTCAAAACCTAAACTGAGGATTTTACATTTTTATAAAATAGTACATGTTATGAGGTTTCCAAATATGTAAAGAACTCGCAAAGTTAGTTTTGTATAAAAACTTTTAAAAATTTCGTATTTTTTAAAATCTTAGTTTTTAAAAAGTAGAATTTTTTTTTTAAAGTTTTGTAAAAAAAGTGCGAAATTTTTTTAATTTTTTTATTTTTTTAATTTTTTTAAAACATTTTAAAAATAATCTAACCGAAATCATACTTTTAAAAAGACTTTTTAAATTTTATAACACCCCCGTGTTTTCCCAACGTCATGATATTACGATTTCATTATTCCATTATTTCTTTATTTATAGAGTTTTGCATGTTTACTTTTCTTACTTAACTCGTCTAGCTAAATTTTAATGAGTAAATTTAACCAAGACCTTTTAAGAATGTGAATAATACAACGTTGAACTAAAGACTCTAGTAACATTTTTCTCTACGACTTATCTAACCATAAGCGTGTGTATGCTATCTGTTCACCGTAAATAAGCTTTTATCTCTAATAGGTAAACAAAAAAATCAGTCTTTAGACTTCTTCCTCTTTTTTATAAATACATCATAAATAGCACTAAGAAGGGTGTGTATGGGTGTGGGGTGGAGAAGTGTTGGGTTAGAAGTGCTGCAACAAAATTCCTTAAACTATAAATCTAATACAAGAAACTAATATATACTCCTAAAAACTAGACATAAATCTCGTGTATTATTTCCCAACTCCTCAAACCAGTAACCTCCTAATAAGATAAGATTCTACAAAAATCCATCCTGTTAAGTATAAACTCCTTTTAACCCAACGAATAAAGCCCAACGTCCCCTTTATAAAATCCCTAAGAACTCATCCGTGATATATTGCCGTGTCTTTTATTGTTTCTGCTTCCCACGCAAACCACAGTACTCACCTTTTAAACACTATGCCTTGACCTTGTTAAACCCCAAAAAGTCCTTTGCCATATATGGGTAAACACACAAACGTGATATCAAAGGAGGACACTAGGCAAGCATAACCATGTGAGTATAAATGGCCCTTTACCTGCTTCTTTGCAAACACAGAGAACAATACAACCCCAGTTATCATCATACTCTCCTTACCTTGGTTTTTCTTTGACTTTCTATCCTTCGATTCATATACAAAACACACAACCCTTACACATCCATTTTCTCCACAAACCCTAAAAACCCTAAAACTCCAAGAAACCTTAATTAGTTTTCTTTGGGTTCGTCTTTCTTACGAGTCGACCACACCAAGACAAGCGAGCAGCGATCGTGTTGGTTCATAAGGGGTGCAATAGTCGAGTTTATTATTGGTTTGGGTGTTTGGTTCGTGTATACGTAAGGGGTAAAAAGATTCGTGTGTTCATCACTTTCTTTGGGCCAAGTTCTTTCGCGTTCATCTCTGCGTTTTGTGAGCTAAAATCACTTCCCTATGCACATTATCTTAATATGCAATTTATAAGTCATTAGAATAGTGCTTGTAAAACCTGTTTAAATAACAAAAACATATATTTTTTTTGTGATTCCACTGTTCTACTCGAACTAAAACCATTAAAACTTCCTTGGATTTTCTAATAACTACTATTGGGCCCCCCCCCCCACCCCCCCCTTTGGTCCCCATGGTTATGCGTGGGTAGAGAAATCATAAAAACAAAAATTATATCTTGAGCATACTAGTGGGAGTAAAAAGAAAACATATACACTAAGCCTACAAAAACGCAGCTCACACGAGAAGCTTTGAGTGTAATAATTCAGCCCTAAGAAGTTGAATGTAAAAGCGAAAACGCTTAGTATGTATCGTAAATCAGGAATGTATGAATATATATTGCCCCGGAAACACAGGTTTTCCGATCAGAAATGAAGAAGATAGAAAGTCTCAAAGCTAGGCGTGAAAACTGTCATTTTTCCACTATTCTGTAAACGACCAGCAAGACGTTTTTCCTTGAATTATTGTGACGTTTTTACCAAATGAAATAACGAACCAAATAATTCTACATAAAGCCTGAAGTACCATCTTTATTTAGGAATAAAAACCAATTCTTTTCGTTTAGTAACCAACGCGCAATTTCCATATGAAGTTGGTTGTTCGTCACAGGTGTTGACAATATGTCGAACACCTGGTGTGAAAATGGTCTCAGTCTCCTGCGAGAACACCTACCTTTCAACTCATATTTTACCCCATTAACGACCCCGACACACTAAACTTATAAAAGATGAATTATAGTCCACTTGGCCTAGTTTACAACGGTACCTTTATCTCGTCCTAACCGTTGAGTAAGACGAGTCGCAAACTAGACAAAACACGACCTCAAGCAGTCCGACATCAGGAATAAAACTCAATTATTTTTCTAAGTCTGAAAACTGTCAAACCTTGTGACTCGCACACCTTTAGCCCCGTTTTTAACCCATTAAACGACCTCGTAGGACAAAACTTAAAAGACGAAAGTTATAAATGACCTGGCCGAGATGTCAAGTGTATTTTTAGTTTTCATTACCGTTAATTAACAAATCCATAATTTCATTGTTAAACTCCAAGTCGTCAAATAGTAAAACTTAGTAAAATTTCCCTTATTCGATTTGTTAAACGTCACTATTTCGTCTAATTATTTAACACACTTAGAGACCAAATCAAAGGCTGACCTAAACTAACATTTTGAAGTATATGTGACCTAGTTTCCAAAAAGTCCAATATCGTAAATTACGTGTTTATATTTTGAACGCATTGACCCAATAAAGTTTGACTACTATAACAATGAGAATTTACTTTCAAACATCATTATTTTAAATGGAGCTCAAGCGCACACTAGAGACGAGATTGCAAGTATTTAGTTTCATATTTTCTGCTTAGTAAATATGTATTATTTTTTTACTTAGTTCGGAATAAAGTCTTTTTGCTTCGTTTTCGTGCCGCACACTTGACTATACTGTTTCGAATTGATTGATGTGATTTATAGTCCCTCATCTACCATTTTATCATTATCAAACATCTCGGGATAATCATATTTGTTTAAAAATGGATGCAGTACATTTAATTCAAATATTACGAGTTTGCCTAAGTAGCTATAACCCACTATGCCCATCATCATGAACTGTCAATTGCATAGATGTAATTGTTAATTGCATTATGTGAGCGCGAATGTTATGAATAGATCTATTTGGGATTAACATCCCCGTTCGGGCAAGTAGCACTTGCTAGTTTACCGGTTGGCCGGAAACGACGAATGTATACCATTTGGAATCATAGATGTTACGGGTTGAACATCTACATTGGGCACCATCATTCATGTGTATTTGATATACATACATTGTTTAGCTTCAGTGTCATGAGCTTAGTGCATTTCGTAATACATTTTTGTGATATTGTATTTGTTACTTTATTACAGGGAAATCTTGCTATCCGCTTCATTTAATTTATAAACCTATAAATTCACCAACATTATTGTTGACAGTTTAAACATGTTTTCTCAGGTCAATAAGGTGCAAGTCATGGATACATTGGATGGTCGTCTTTTGAAGTCATATTATCATAAAGATTTGCATGCATTACATTTTGGGATATTGTTATGTTGGGAAATCTTTACCTTTTCCAAGTTAAACAAGTTAAGCCTATGAGCTTTTGTAACGAACCATTTATGAAATCTAATGTATCAGATTTTAAACGACTTTTATAGAGGCCGTTCTTATATCTTGTGCTATTGATCTATGAAGTAATACCCCCAGAACATCATATTCTGATGTGGCCCATTTTGGGGGTGTTACAGATTGGTATCAGAGCCAAGGTTATAGAGAACCAGGTCAAATGTTTTACTTGGACTATAACCGTTTTCAAACATTGCATCATACAAAGAGATTTTCATGGGACATTCATTCATACATTACTTGTTGCATTAGTTGGGTATACTAGATGCTGCATGGTTCACATACGTGTTTATAATATATTAAGTATATTATTATTGGTCTAATATATACATATATGGATGTATATATACATATACATATATACTTACCCTGCCTTGCGTATATTTTACACTTATTTATATAAGAGTCATTATATAAATACAAGAACATTTCTTAAGTCAAAGTATATTATAAACTCCTATGTCCTAAACATTCATACCATCATTCATTCATACCATCATTCATTCATACCACCACTCATTCAGACCATCGTCCATTCATACTAGGATACATTCCATTTCGCCATGTCACATTTTCATCCCTGCCATGTGTGCATATTCGTTCACCATGCACCATCTTGCATCGTGTTTACCTTTCATATTGCACGCATCCTGCATGGTTTCATATGAAGACGATTTATATAAACTTTTGCTTGTGCAGGTTATGGTTGCACCCACTACTCTTGTCTCTGCTGAAAGGAACCTTGGAGATCCTATCGAGATTAGAGTGGATATTGTTCACATTGTGCCCGTTGACATTTTCCCTGCAGCAACCGTGGTGAGGACACTAGCCCAACACAGAGAGGCTATTCGAGGCATCCATGGGCACTTGCAAGGGGTGCCTATCAATGAGGAGATGAGTTCCTTGAGATTTAGAATGGGTATGGCCGAGGAGGAGAATGCTTCCCTACGCGGTATGATTAAGGCCATAGAAGTTACCGATGTTGTTACTCACAGACAAGAGAAAAGGGCTCGTATAGAGTTGGAGCGACAGTTGGCTTTAGTTCAGGAGTCTCAGCGACAAGACCGAGAGAACTTCAGGTAGCTCCAAGAGTTTATGAACAGTCAGCTCGGACGTCACTCATAGATACATTGTTCTAGGAATTATGTATTAACTTGTATTGGAAGTTGTATTATCAAGAAAACCATGTAGTCTTTTGGTAGGAAGAAATAATGAACCCAATTATCTATCAAATCATGGTATTATGAAAATTTCGTCAATTTTATTTCAACTCTCTATTTACCCATGCAAACCACTTACTAAAACATTATGATTTATGAAACGTATCACTGTCACACAATAAACTATTTCGTTGTCCCTCATAAATTGTTTCCATGGTCAATTTTTAAAACTATTTTGTTGTAGATTCATAAACAATTTGTTATCACAACATAAACTCCTTACTATTACATTATGAACTGTCATGTGATTCCTTCGAAAATTATTATGATGCCACCTCATAAACAATTTTAGTATTGCCTCATAAACAAAGTCGATGTCATTAACAAACTACCTTACTATCGATTGATAAACTAACATGTTATAAACTATTCTCAATCATTTCACGAATACCTTATAAATTACCTTCTTAACATCTCATATACTATTTTGCAATCAGCTAAAAAAACGTACTATCACTTTATGAAGTATCTTGTTCTTACCTTATGAAACCATTTTCCATCACATAAATTATTTTATTGTCATCTTATCAACAACCTTACATCCACCTTGTGAATCACTATGCCATCTTATAAAACACTTTGATACTTCTTTATACAAAACACAATTTTGACAAAAATGAGCATCGCAATCCATTTTTACTTACATCCTTGAAAAACAAAGTTTTGTGTGCGTATTCGTAAAACGCTTCTACTTCGGGAAATTGAATTAGTAACCATAGCAACTAAGCAGACCTTTACCCCATCTTACTATAAAGTTTACCTCATCCTATACCAAATCCTAAGCCGAAAAGCCAAGACACATCACTAGTCGCCCTACGACAATTCAGTATCAAATTTGCTCGCCGTTAAAGAATTTACTAAATCATCCAATCAACATCGACCTGATGCCCGCAGAACTCGGTAGTTTTAACGTCATTATTGGAATGGATTGGTTAACAAAGTATCATGGAGTGATCATCTGTGACGAGAAGATTGTATGTATTCCTTTCGGAAGGGAAATGTTAATTTTTCAAGGCAATGGAAGCAACCAAAGGGAAGAATCCCGCCCAAATATCATTTTGTGCACTAAAGCACAGGAGTATTTATCAAAGGGATGTGATGTCTTTTTGGCACACATTACCACAAAGGAAGCCAAAGACAAGTGATAAGTGCTTAATTACACATATCTTTTACCTCTAAAAATGAGCTTAAATGACCAAAAACAGACAAAAACTGCCAAATATATGTTTGTTTTGCATTTGTATTGTGCAGGAAGTGGATATCATCAAAAAGACAGAAAACCAAGCCAAAATGACAAAACTGAGCATGGAATGGAAAAGACTGTGCAAAATCAAGGCCAAAGTCCAAAAATGCCAAAGTCAGAGTCAATACAGAAGAATCAGCAGTCAAACCGGAGCCGGAACTGAAGAATACTGTTGGATGCAATCTTAACCCATCTGATGGGCCGGGAAAGCCCAATAGTATATTTATGAAGACTGTGAAGACCAAATGGGCCCTCAATCAATTACAACAGCCCATTTGTGTGCAATTGACAAAGACTGTGAAGACTTTGAAGGCCCAATCCTAGCCCAGTTACAGCCAATCTCAGCCATTGTACACACAAAACCCACTTCATAACCTTATTGGGCTTGAAAAAGCCCAATAATCAAGCCTGTACCTTATTGGGCCTTAAAAAGCCCAATAACATAAGCCTAAACCTTATTGGGCCCAGACACACTCAATTGGGCCCAATACAAGCCCAAAAGCCCAACAACATTTCCAAGCCCAACAAAAGCCCACAATCCTTTTTATAAAACATAAGGACCAAAAATGTAAATTTTAAAAACTTTGTTTTATAATTAAAATTTAAAAAATAAATAAAAAGGGCCAAAAATGCCAAGTTTGAAAGTTGTTTTATAAAAGAAAAATAGAAAAATAAAACACAAGGGCTGAAATTGCAATTTTCCAAAAATCCTTTTAGTTATAAAACGCAGGGACCAGTTTTGCAATTCCCCTAAACCTTCTTTGTTTTCTTTTCATAAAACAGAGGGGCCATTTGTGCCACTTTCCAAACTTTGTTATAACTAAAATCGGCTTAAAAAGAAATGAAAAGAGAAGAAAAGATGAGGGACTAGTGTTGCCTCTTCCCCATTCTTCGCGTTTAAACCCTGCAACCCACCCCCCGTACCCGCCAAAACCTTATACCACCATTTCCCACTGTTTTCACTCCCAAACCACCTCCCAAGTACTTTACAGCTCACCCCTCACCTCTTCCCACCTTACCCTGCCCTATAACCCTCTCCCCTGGCAAAACACTCAACCCAACGAACCCCTTCAATGGCTGAGATGAACTCAAGACATATAGAGGGCTAGGATTGCTTTGAAGGTATTGTACACTCACAGCTAGCACATCCCAAGTCAAAGAAAAGGCAAAGGAGCTTGTATAAAAGGAAGAAGAGCAAGCCGAACAAAGCATCTTGTTTTTTTTACTTTCTTAGTCTAATTTTTACTTAAGCTTGTTTTATAATTATCATACTCAGTTTCTTTTTAAGATTTCATTGTAATACTTTCAGTTTTAATCTAAGTTAAGTGTGTTTGTGAAAATTACCATTGTCGAAATTTGAAGTATCATTTGAGTAGTTTAATTCTGTTTAAATTGATTAAACATGTGTTAAAAGTTATATAAGTTCACTTGTAATCCACTATCTCTGCCTTATTTCACCAAAATCAGTTAAAAAATTCGATTTTATATAAATAAGGGGGTGTTTGGTTTAGACCCAAAATGGGTCATAATGGGTTTTGCATGGGTCAAGCTCACTCAGCCAACTTTGGCTGAGTGTGCTGGCTTCATTAGGCCATTTAAATCACCATTTTTAATTTAAAAATAAGTTTTTATCCCTCTTTTGGTTTCTGTCAAAATTTGGATAAGCCAACTTGAGCTTAAGTGCTCAAGCTGCATAAGCAGCTTAAGCACATTGAGTTTGTGCTCTTTGGTGTTGTTTCTACCCATTTACCCAACCCTTGTTGCTGTCCCTTTGGTTTGACCAAGTAATAGCCAAGTGTTTGTATGCATGATCTTTGAAAACTCCCTTTTTCAAGCCCCATATTCAGCAGCTTTTTCTTCACCTTATTAGCTTAAACTTTGAATACAAGTTCATTTACATTCCCTTTAATTCTGTTTGTGGTTTATTTTAGCTAAAAAGCTCTTAAGAGCTTATTTCATAAGCCCAAAATAAGCCTTAAGCTCACTGCCATGTTACCCTGGTGCTGAGCACCATTTTCAGCCCTTGTTTTCTTTTAATTAAGCTTCATAAACCCTAGTTCTTTTTGCAGTTTCATTTAGTCCCTAGGTACTTCTTTAAGCCCCCAAGATCTTATAGCTTATTTCCTCCTTTAGATTAGCTTAATAAAGGCTTAAAGTAGCCCTTTTTCTTTTTATAAAACTGCCATTTTAGCTTAACAATAGAATAGCTTATTTTAGGGCTTATTATAGGTTACTTTAGCTTATTTAGGACTCCCCTAGCCTATTAACTGTCCCCCATAGTATTTTAGCTTATTTTGTTGGCTTAAACCCCAAAAAGAAAGAAAAATAAGCTAAAAAGCTTATTTAGCTTTTGCAGCCCCAAAACCTTACATTTCTGGCTTATTCTTTGAGATTCAGCACTAGTGCTTATTATGAAAAATGTTCCCTATAAGCCCCTCTTCAAGTTTGCTTTTATAAGTTTTGTCTAATAAGCTGTGTGGACCCCCATTGTAATCGGGGTTCTCCCTCAGGGACCATTTGTGTAATTTCTATTGTTATAGTTACCATAGTTAATGCCTTAGGTTAGTCACCCTGTTACTTTGTTAGTCCTTTCCCAATTTCACTGTTAGTCCCTAAAGTAAACAGCAGTTAGTTTTAGGTTTATTAATTAATTAAATTAGGTTTAAATATTAATTAGTTTAATTACTTTTAATTCAAACAGTAAAATTTGGGCATTTTTATATTTTTAGAATTGT
>BQNB010055744.1:0-38976 GCA_026074375.1 Tanacetum coccineum
AGCAGATTCAATCAAAAAGATTAATACGGCGTATTCTGTTCCATTGAATATGGTGTATTGACTATCTAATACAGTAACAGATCTAGTTTTTCACATTCAATTTCTATATATCTGTGTTTTCTTTCTCCTGAGCCCATCCTATTGATTGTTTATCACTTGTTTCAGGTAGTGCATGACAAGAAGTTCAACTAAGGAACTATTTACGCCTTTCAAGGATCTGGAATGAGAATTTCAGTCATCTAGGAAGCACTTCAAGACACTAAGTCTTGACGAATCGAGATCGCTTGATTTCGATCTATTTTCTGACCAAGAAGAATATTCGGAGGAAGAAGTTACGGAAACAATGGCGGAAACTATGGAATAATACATGAGCAAAACTCGAGCCGACTATGGATCAGGATTTGCTAGGCTAAGATCGAAGACAAGGATAATTTTGAACTGAAAGGTCAATTTCTTAAGGAACTACGATCCAACACCTTTAGCGGTTCGGATCATGAAGATGCGAATGAACATATTGAGAAATTTCTTGAGATTGTGGATTTATTCCACATACCTAATTTTACTATAGACCAAGTGATGCTTAGAGCCTTTCGTATGTCCTTAACTGGAGCCGCATGTCGTTGGCTAAGAAATAAACCGTCTGGTTCGATTACAACTTGGGAAGATCTGAAATCAAAATTTCTAAGAAAATATTACCCACCTGCTCGTACTGGAAAGAAAATAGAGGAGATCAACAACTTTCTGCAAGAGCCGGATGAAAACCTCTATCAAGCTTGGGAGCGATTTAAAGAAATCTTGATGAAGTGTCCTCAACACTATTTAACTGAGATGTAGGAGGTAATCTTGTTCTATAACGGATTGGATGTTCCAACTAGACAGATTCTTAATTTAAGAGGAGCCATACCATCAAAAACTGTTGCTGATGTTAAGGTAGCCATCCAAGAAATGGTTGAATACTCTCAAAAATGGCACAATGAAACATCAAGAACTAGAAGTACTGAAACGTATGACGGATTAGCAGCCATACAAGCACAACTCAACAATCTTGAAAGAGAAATCAAGAAAGTGAATGAAAAGGTTTATGCTGCTCAAGTAGGATGTGAACAATGTAAAGGCCGCCACTACACCAAAGATTGTTCACTCAAGGAAGAATGGAAAACCCTAGAAGAAGCTTACTACACACAACTTGGTGTACCTTTTCAAGGAGGGGGATATAGAGCAACTGCTCTGGGATTTTATCAAAGGAACAACACGAATCCTTCGTACCAAGAACGAAGGCAATCTATGGAAGATACCTTGGCCATGTTTATGAGTGTGTCAGAAAAACAACATGAGGAGAACTCCAATTAGATTAAAGAGACTCGAGCTTCAACGGATGCTGCCATAAGGAACCAATGAGCATCAATTAAAACTTTGGAGATCCAAATTGGGCAGATGAGCAAGGTCCTATAGGAAAGAGGATTTGGAAGTTTACCAAGCTCAACTGAAACTAACCCAAGAGACCATGTCAAGTCAATTTCAACTATTGTCGAAGCTGATTCATACCCGATACGCCGTATGGGATCCTCTAATACGCTGTATCCACTGGACAGAATCGTACACTGATGTACAAAACAAAACAAACGACAATTCCATTTCCTAGTCGTTTGAATGGTTACTATTGTAAAGAAAAGAAGGGATCGTATGGACCATAATTCTCGGAAGCTTACTCTGTAGCTTCACATATAAATAATTCCATACCCAGAAAGGAGAAAAACCCAGGGAGTTTCACTTTACCTTTTTTTATTAATAATGTTTGCTATGATAATGCCCTTGCTGACTTAGGAGTTAGTGTCAGTATTATGCCTCTCTCGGCCTACCTTAACTTAGGATTAGGCGAATTTGTTGTTCCCACTTAGTTAGGGAACAATAACTATAAAGTTATCATTAATAAACTCATGGCATGCAAGTAAACTAAACAAATTGTTGTTTGAAAAGATTTGTGTAAGTAAATGTAAATAGCAAGTAAAAGACACAAAATTAACTTTTCAACGTTTAACTCTTTTTATTAAGAATTATACCCCCATTATATGCGGAACTACAATGGGGATTGAATGACAATGTGTATGTGTATGTGATCTCCTCACTAATAACTTTGCATAAGGCTAAAGATTTATGCAAAGTTAATTACTATGCTAACCAACTGAGCTTGCTCAGGGACTTAGTAGATTTGGAGGAGTAGATGTGTGTTTGTGAAAGTTACGACTTTAAATGCACAAACTTAACATCTACTCCATTACAAGAATTCTATTTATACTACCTAGGTAGGGTCATACTCTCATGGGTGTTGAGCACTTATCATAGATCTAATAGGATAGTACATTTGTACCGTCTTGTCCCTATTATAATATCTATTCTAAGTATGGGACAAATGCTCTTTCCAAGTTCAGTTCCTGACACTGAACTTGTCTTATACCCTCTTCAGGATAGGTTGACTTCTGGATATAAGAGTGGTATGTGTTTAATTACACATACCTTTGACCACTAAAACCGGACTTAAATGACTAAAAACGTACCAAATATACATTGTATTTGTATGTTTTGCATTTGTATTGTGCAGGTAATGGATATCCAAGAAAAGGACAAAAATCGAAGCCAAAACGACAAAACCGAGCACGAGAACGGAAAGAGCGTAAAGAGAAGTCAAAATCAAAGCCAAGTAAAAAAGTCAAAGTCGACAAAGTCAAGTCAAAGTCAACCCCGGGAAGCCTAAACTGCCAAAATTGGGCCCACCCGTACCCACCTAGTGGGCCTGGGTCAACCCACTTATATCTTTATAAGCCTTAAGCATTTGAAAAGGCCCAAGTCCTTTTAAAACCACACCCGGCCCAACACTAGCCCAATACCACCCCTGTTAACACCACTCCACTCCCGTTACCCTTTTATAACACCCCCGTTAGTCCTTTAAGGACTAACGGTGCAAACCCAACCCAAACTCCAAGGACCAAAGATGCACCAAACAAGGACTTTCCTTGCAATACACTTATACACTTTCAGGGACCATTCTTGCCCATTTCCCAAACTTTCAAAAAAAGCGGGAACAACTGTACATCTTTTTGGTTACCCTGTCCTCACTACCCGCCAAATAACAAACAACACTATTCCCCTTTCTTCTCCACTTTGTCTACACACCCCACACCTTATCCCACCAATTGCCACCTTGGCAATCCCTTGCATTTCTATTCGTCTACAAATGAAGACAAAGATTTGATGGACAAGATCATTGAGCTTAGGGACTACTCAAAATAAAGGGCTACGATTGATTTGAGACCTCTCTCACACAAGAAACACAGGCTTGTGCCCTCTCAGCAAAGAAGCACAAGACCTAGAACCTTCCTTCGATTAGTATAAATAGGCTCCTTTGTAAGCCATTGAGGCACTTAGTCTTTTTATCTAATTAATGTTTTCTTTCAGCAAAAATTAGTGTAATCTTTTAATATTGTAATGTTTTGTTTTTGAATTAATGAAAATCAAGTTTTAGTTAAAATTTCTCCTTTTAAGAATTCGTGTTCTATTGTTGACAAAAGTGTTTTAAAAGCTCTTTATAAGCTCTTATATAACTATCATTAACCTGTTTTAACTTAATAGCTTAAGTACTTAAGAAAAATTTTACAAAAACCAAAAAAAATCCACCCTTAAAATACCAAAGCTTTTTGGATGATAAGCCGGATTTGGATGGGCTTATGGACACTACTAGCTTATCTTAGATAAGTTAGAGCTAGTAGATAAGCTCTTTTGAGCTCATTTGCCCTGTTTTGAGCAAGGGCCTTTGTAAGTTTCATTTTTCCATTTATAGCTTATTTACTGTTTTAGTGCTTATTTGTGCTTATTGTCTGCTTATATTTGCTTATTTGTGTTTGCTTATGATGTTTAATGCTTATTATGCTTGTTTTATAGTTTAGAAATCATTTGTTTGAGTTTTCTTAAAAATCTGTCTTAAATAGCTTATCTACTTGCATAATCTGTTTTAGCTTATCTAAGTGCTTATTTGTTATTGAAATATGCTTAATAATGTTTATTATGCTTGTTAGATATCTGGTCTAATAGGTTTGTTCATAAAAATTTCAAGTTTTCAAGTTTAAAAAGCTAAAACAGTTCTTAAAGGGGTGTTTGGGTTAACTGATTTCATGGGTCAAAATGGGTCAAAACCTGCTTTTTGCTTTTGAGTCAATTTTGATTAGGTAATTTTAGTTATAAGATTCAGTTTGTTAAAGTTTTTAAGTGTTAAATCTCACATTTAAGGTTTTAAGAGTTCATTGCTTAAATCTGTTAAGTTATAGCTTATTCTAGTTGCTTATTTGATTGTGCTTTGCTTATTGTTGCTTTTGTGAAGTTTTTGTGTTTATTCATGTGTTAAAAACAGGTTAGAACAAAGCTCTATAGCCTGCATTTGTTTGGTTTGAGTTTTACCAAAACTGTCAAAAATACTAAGTGTTGAATTTTTTTTGAGAAATGGCTTTTTCATTTGCTTCTTGTTGCTTATCCTGAATTTCAAACTCCTTTTTGATTGTTGATTATTGTTCTTTGAGGTCAAATCTCAATCTGTTTTGAGGTTTTAAAGCCATAAGGATCTGTTTGTGTGCTTATTTTTAAGCTCAAAAGTGGTGGTTTGTAAAGATTGAAAAATTTGCCAAGTGTTGAAATCTTTGAGAAACAGCCTTTTCATGAAGCTTTTTAAGTGCTTATCTGAATTTCAACTGCTTTTTCATTGTTGCTTATTGTATCTTTTTGGCCAATCTTTCTTGTAGTATAAGCCACTAAGCCATAAGGATCCTTTTGTTAGCTTATTTTTAAGCTAGAAAAGTCCCTCTTGGCTTTTTGCTTGCTAGCTTTTGGCCAAGTGAGCCCATTTGGCTTATTTAAGCTTATCTGCTTATTGCCCCTGCTCTATTTAGATGTATTTCAGCTTATTAGGTTAGGTTTAATCAAATTTAGCTTATTCTCTTTAGTTTAGAGCTTATTTAAGCTTATTTGCATCTTAGCTTAAAATTCCTTAAGTTTTATAGCTTTTTGAGTGTTCTGCCATTCTAGCTTATTGTGCTTGCTTATTTTTATTCTTAAGTGCTTTTTAGAGATAGCTTCTTACCTATCTTAGCTAATTACTATTTTTGGTTTGCTTATTTGTGCCTAATTAGCCAAACAGTTAGCAATTTAAGTCTTCGTATAGTTAATACTTATTCTGTCAATTATTCAGCTTATTTGTGTGCTTATTTGTGGTTTATAAAAAAGTTGTTTTACAAAAATTGCTTATTTGTTGCTTTTATAAAAAGTTGTAAAAAATGGAATTTGCAAAAACATTTGGGAGTAGGGGAAGCCCCGGGTGAGCAAGGCTCGAACCCGGGACCTCAACCCCACAACCAAACGTTTTATACACACACACTCTACCACTTGCCCTGGGGTCTTTTTCGATTTTACTCTGCCAAATTAAATACTTATACACGTTTTACCCTTTTTAGTTTATAAGCTGTTTTTAGCTTATTTCACAGCTTATTCGATAAGCTGTTTTCACAAGCTTATTTTTCCTAGATTCCTCACTGTTCAATGTACTTTTGCTAATTTTTTCAGAATTTTTATAAATAGTTTAGTATTTTTAAACATTTAATTTCATTAAAATCGTTTTTAATTCATAAAAAATTATAAAAAAAGTCAAAAAAATATAATTCTTTTTTAGAAAATTTTCTTTTTTACATTTAGAACCTAGGAAAATTAGATTTGCTTTCGTAGGGTTTAAATTGCAAAATTTGGATTTTTAAAGAACGAGATTGAATCCCGTTCACGTTTTTAGTGTTTTCAAGCCCTAATCAC
Source organism: Tanacetum coccineum (assembly GCA_026074375.1). Classification (NCBI taxonomy): domain Eukaryota; kingdom Viridiplantae; phylum Streptophyta; class Magnoliopsida; order Asterales; family Asteraceae; genus Tanacetum; species Tanacetum coccineum. The sequence goes on from BQNB010055744.1 coordinate 5,845, forward strand.
CTTCGTTTTTGGTCTAGTTTTCTTTGTTCTAGCTTTTTAGTCAATTAAGACTTATAAAAACCAAAAAGATCATTTTAGGACTTAAATTGATAATTTAGGGTTTTTAGGTCCCGTTTAGATTCCCGTTTTGCGTCTTTAGTTAAAATTTTGTCTTGCCTTAAGTGTTTTTAAGTTTTTGCCTTAGTTTTCCCGTAGTTTTAGATAACCAATCATAATCTTGTTCCATTCAAGCATCGATTCTCAAAACGACTCTCGACTTTCAATTGCATTCCTCGTTGGGGAAACGACCCGGGAATCATACTCCCGGATTACTATAATTGAGATTTTTTTATTCTTATCCTCATTATTATATATTTATATATTTACTTATATTTATATATTTTAAAGGTGTGAGTCAAATCTTGATCAGATGCTAAACGTAGAGTAGTTGGAACTCTTTAGAGCTCATAGAGGTTAATTTGAGCCGTTTGACAATCTTGTGGAACCTATTGAAAAGCAAGCTCCTCCCGTAGTTACAATGGACGATAATCGTACTATGGCTCAATTGCTCGAAGCACCCATCGAGGGTTACGAGGATGCCATCGTTGTTCCTGAGATCACCGCGGACAACTTTGAGCTCAAGCACGGTTTGCTTACCCTCGTTCAAAATAAACAATTTTTTGGACATGACAAAGAAGACCCTCATGCTCACATTCGATATTTCAACAAGATCACTTCTACGATGAAGTTCCCGAACGTCCCGAGTACGTCGGTAAAGCTTATGCTTTTCCTATTTTCTCTCGAGGGTGCCGCCCGGATTTGGCTTAAAAAAGAACCCCCTCGATCGATTCTTACATGGGATGATCTTGTTTCAAAATTCATTAACAAATTCTTCCCTCCTTCCAAAACAACAAATCTTCGAAATGAAATCACGAGATTTCAACAACGATTTGATGAAACTTTTTACGAGGCATGGGACCGATTCAATGATCTTCGGGCATGCCCACATCATGGATTTTCATAATTACATCAACTCGACACTTTCTATAATGCTTTGAACTCTAATGATCAAGATTCGTTGAATTCCGCCGCGGGTGGTAACTTTTTGGATAAAATGCCTTGGGATTGCCTAAGAATCATCGAGAGCAAATCCAAAGTTCGTAATTCACATAACAAACCGGTTGTTGCCAAAGTGAGTGCGAGCATTTCTACCCCCGGTATTTCTCCCGATGTTGCCGAACTTAAAGATATGGTGAAAGCTTTACTTCTCGATAAGAAATCCCAAGCTCCCGCTCCCGTGAAAGCGGTCGAGGAATGTTGTGTTACTTGCGGTGGTGCTCATTCTTATAGAAATTGTCCCGCCACCGATGGCAGCGTTTATCGTGACAATATTCAAGAGTACGTTTCCCAAGCCGCTACAGCTAATTTCAATCAAGGAAATACCGGTTACCGAGCCCCGATTGCTAATCAAATTCGACCTCCTGGTTTTCCTCCCGTTTAACAAAACCAAGGAAATAACCAAAACCGGGGGAATAATTACAACCAAGGCCAAATTTATCGACCCCCGATTAATCAACCCCCGGTTCCCCAAGATCCACCTTACCAAGCTCCGGCTCCGCAAACACAAGGTGTGTCGAAGGATGATTTTCAAAACTACGTCAAAGCTAATGATGCAGTGATGAGAAATATGCAAAATCAAAATCAAAACTTGCAAAATCAAATGACGAATTTAACGAACATGCTTTCCAAATTCGTGAATTCTAATACCGCTTCTACTTCGGGCTCAGGTACACTCCCTAGTAATACCATTACTAACCCGAAGGTAGATTTGAAGGGTATTACCACCCGAAGCAGTGTTGCTTATCAAGGACCCACGATTCCTGCTACTACTTCTTCTCCTCCAAGAGTAGTGGAACGTGAAACCGAGGTGACAAAGGACACGGTGCCTCCTACTAATAACAGAAGTACCAAAGACGTCCAACCTCCGGTTGTCCAAGTTTAACCTCATGTACCAAATTCTGAGCCCGTTGTTGCTCCCGTTAGTGCTCCGATGCCTAACTTGAAACCGTCAATTCCGTATCCTTCGAGACGTAATGATGAAAGGCGTCATGAAAAAGCTAACGACCAAATTGAGAAATTCTACGAAATCTTTAAAGATTTGAGTTTCGAAATTAGCCTCACGGATGCTTTGATTCTTATGCCAAAATTTGCCTCGACTCTTAAAGCTTTAATTGGAAACAAAGAAAAATTAAGTGAAATGGCTAGGACGCCATTAAATGAGCATTGTTCGGCGGTTCTCCTCAAAAAATTACCCGAAAAACTTGGAGACCCCGACAAATTTCTCATACCATGTAATTTTCCCGGAATGGATGAGTGCTTAGCCTTGGCCGATCTTGGCGCTAGCATATATCTCATGCCATTATCCGTGTGTAAAAAGCTTTCTCTTTCGGAGCTCACTCCTACTTGTATGACTTTTGAACTTGCGGACCGTTCAATTACCCAACCGATCGGTATCGCCGAAGATGTCGACGTAAAAGTAGGAAAGTTCCAATTCTCGGCCGACTTTGTAGTCGTAGACTTTGATGCCGATCCCCGAGTCCCTCTAATTCTCGGGAGATCCTTCTTAAAAACCGGACGTGCTTTGATTGATGTGTACGAAGGTGAATTAACTCTTGGTGTTGGAAAAGAATCTGTAACATTCAATCTTGAGGAAACTTCGAGATACTCCTCTAATTACGATGATAATTCGGCGTGACCGATTCGACGTCATTGAACTGACTTGGAGGAGTTTTCTCAAGAACGTTCTCGGTTTCTCCAATGTGATCGTGAGTGGCAATCCCACTCCTTATTATGACCCGATCGTTTCTACCTCTTCTCCGACTCTCACTCCCTTCGGGGATAGTAAATTTTTTCTCGAGGAAGTCGACGGTTTCCTTGCTATTGAAGATGATCCAACTTCACCGGAAGTTAATGACTCTTATTATGACCCGGAGGGGGATATTCTTCTTATTGAATCATTTCTCAATGATGATCAATCAGTTCCCATCCACTCAAGGAATTATTTGCCTGAAATTCAAAGAACTTAAAGTTTGATGAAGCGTAAACTGATAATCTCTTCAATTGATACTCAGAGGTCAAACTCAAGGACGTACTACTCATTCTCGATTACGCATTTTTGGAAGGTAACACAAGTTGCCCGTTCATTATTTCTAAAGACTTGAGTGTCGAGGAAAAAGCCGCTCTCATAAAGGTTTTGAAGTCACACAAGCGAGCCATCGCTTGGAAACTCTCCGACATCAAGGGTATTAACCCGGAATTTTGTACTCACGAGATTCTTATGGAAGAGGACTACAAACCGGCGGTTCAACACCAAAGACAGGTGAATCCAAAGATCCACGATGTCATCAAAAAGGAGGTTGAAAAAACATATTGACGTGGATTTAATTTCCCGAGGATCTGATAGTCTTGGAAGCCCCGTTACATTGCGTACCTAAATAAAGGTGGTTTACCGTTGTTTGAAAAAGATTAAAAATAAGTTATTTCTACTCGATTGGTTTAGGGATGACATGTTTGCATTGATACCAAAAGTTAAAAATACCCCCCCCCCCCCCCCCCCCCCCAAAAACAAAAAAAAAAAAACCCTGGAAGCCACCCGTAAAGACCACTTTCCACTACCGTTTATAGATCAAATGCTCAAGAGATTAGCGGGAAACGAGTACTATTGTTTTCTCGATGGTTTCTCGGGTTACTTTCAAATTCCCATCGACCCTCATGATCAAGAAAAGACAACATTCACGTGTCCTTACAGAACGTTCGCCTATCGTCGCATGCCTTTCGGCTTATGCAATGCACCAGACATGTTCCAAAGGTGTATGATGGCTATCTTTCATGATATGATCAAAAAAATGATGGAAGTCTTCATGGATGACTTTTCAGTCTTTGGGAATTCATTCGGAAATTGCCTCTCTTGTATAGACAAGATGTTTTAAAGGTGTGAAGACACCAATCTTTGTCTAAATTGGGAAAAGAGTCATTTTATGGTTAAGGAAGGCATTGTCCTTGGCCATAAGATTTCCAAAAATGGGATTGAGGTTGATAAAGCCAAAGTCGATGTGATTGCTAAGTTACCTCATCCCACCACCGTCAAGGGTGTTCGGAGTTTTCTCGGTCATGCCGGTTTCTACCGACGGTTCATTAAGGATTTTTCCAAAATTTCCCGACCGATGACTCATCTTCTTGAGAAGAATACTCCGTTCATCTTCTCCAATGAATGTATTCAAGCTTTTGAAACGTTAAAGAAAAAACTTACCGAAGCTCCAATCTTGATTGCCCCAGACTGGGACTTACCCTTTGAGCTTATGTGCGATGCAAGCGACTTTGCCATAGGTGCAGTCTTGGGGCAACGTCATGAAAAACATTTTAGGCCTATACACTATGCTAGTAAAACAATGAACGAGGCGGAATCGCATTACACCACGACGGAGAAAGAAATGTTAGCCGTGGTGTATGCCTTCGAAAAATTCCGGTCTTACCTCATCTTGAACAAAAGCATTGTGTATACGGATCACTCCGCCCTAAAATATCTCTTTGCTAAAAAAGATTCCAAGGCGAGATTGCTCCGGTGGGTTCTCCTCCTTCAAGAGTTCAAATTCAAAGTAATTGACACAAAAGGAGCCGAGAATCTCACGGCCGATCATCTTTCCCGATTAGAAAACCCTTATGAAAATGTGCTCGACCCAAAGGAGATAAATGAAAAGTTTCCTCTCGAGACACTTAATATGGTGACTTTTCGTGGTGACTCAAGTACCCCGTGGTTTGCCGATTATGCAAATTACCACGCGGGGAATTTCATTGTTAAAGGGATGTCGTCCCAACAAAAGAACAAGTTTTTCAAGGATGTTAAACACTACTTTTGGGACGACCCCTATTTATTCAAAATATGTGCGGATCAAATGATTCGGCGGTGTGTTTCAGGCTAAGAAGCTGTTGACATCCTCACAGCTTGCCATAGTGGACCCACCGGGGGACATTACGGTGCCATCTACACCGCCAAAAAAGTTTTTGACTCAAGATTTTATTGGCCCACGATTTACCGAGATGCCCATGACTTGGTCACCCGATGTGACACTTGTCAGCATAAAGGAAAAATTTCGCAACGTGATGAAATGCCTCAAAATTCCATCCAAGTTTGCGAAATCTTTGACGTGTGGGGCATCAATTTCATGGGGCCGTTCCCGTCTTCATGATGGAACAAATATATACTTGTGGCCGTCGACTACTTGTCAAAATGGGTTGAAGCGAAAGCGCTCCCCACCAACGACGCCCGAGTTGTTTGCAAATTTCTTAAATCTCTCTTCCCCCGATTCGGTGCCCCTCGTGCTATCATAAGTGATCGCGGAACCCATTTTTGCAATGACCAGTTTGCAAAGGTCATGCTTAAATATGGAGTCACTCACCGTCTCTCCACTGCGTATCACCCACAAACAAGTGGGCAAGTTGAGGTATCCAATCGTGGCTTGAAACAAATTCTTAAAAGGACCGTGGCCCCCCCCCCCTTCGCCCCCCCCCCCCCCCCCCCCCCCTCCTCCACCCGTGCCCTCTTTGGTGATCAATTAGATGACGCATTTGGCCTTCCATTACCGCTTCCAAAACACCCATCGCGGTGTACTCCATACAAGTCATTCTGGAAAGGCATGTAATATACGATCGAGCTCGAGCCAAGCCTTTGGGCCTTGAGCAAGCAAACTTTGACCTTGAGACCGTGGGTGATCACCGTAAAGTTCAACTCAATGAATTAAATGAATTCGTGATCATGCCTAATGAAAAATCTTTCGATCTATAAAGAGAAAAGAAAGAGGATCTTGCTCATATAGATCATAAACCATGTTTTCAAAGTCGATGATTATGCTCCCCCTTCTTTAACTCTAGATTGAAGATTTTCTCGGGCAATTTAAAATCTCGTTGGTCCGGACCGTTCACCATTGCCCATGTCTTTCCATATGGCACCGTTGAGTTATCTCAAAACTCCGGGCCAAATTTCAAGGTGAACGGACATAGAATTAAGCACTACTTTGGAGGGGACGTACCACAATTGGTTGTCCCGGATCTCCAAACCTTCCCCAAGGACAAATGAATTCGGGGATTGGGTCAAGCTTAGTCACCCTAAACAAGCGCTTCGTGGGAGGCACCCCATGCTTATCCATTTTTCTTCTTTCTTATTTCTATTGTGATGTGAGGAGGCTTGTACTCTTCCGATTCTTGTTGTTTGTGCTTGTGATTTTTTGTAGGATTGACCAAAAAATTTTTGAAGACTCTCGTGTTCGGTGTTTTGTCCCGGTCCGCTCGAGCTTCCTAGCCTTTGCTTGCAATTAGTTTAGGGAAATCCGATATCCTAGATTATTATTGACTAACATTTATCTTTTAGCATACTTGATAAACGGCTTGAGATTTTTGTGATACTTTCTCCATGCTTGGATTATGCATTCGACTTTTTGAGTTCTATTATGGGGTTTTTAAGTCTTAGGCTAGGAAACATTGAGGACAATGTTTAATTTTAGTATGGGGTAGTATATCTTCGATATGATCTTACCTCCACCTTTGCCCCGCGAATGTGTGAGACACACTCACGGGACATCCAGTGGTAGGTACGTTCATATCGTACAGTACTCACCATATTCATCACCGCCCAACAGAGAGTCATATCTGTTGCCGTCGTCGACTAGAGATGATCCTTGACCAATATCATAGGAGTGTCCTTAAACGCAGTCCTGCTCCCGCCTTTCTTTCTCACACCATTTCACTGCTAATACTCTTTCTAATACTTGTTTGCTCTTGCCGCACGCCTGCAAAAAAATATTAACTCCTCTGTTGACAAGAATGTTGGATTCTCCGTTGGTGAGAACGAAAAGTAAATTTTGACCGACACGGTTTATATCTTAGCTTTCTCCTTAACATATATAGATTGATTTTTGCATAATTCTTTTTACAAAGGAGCTATATTTAAAACGCATATCTTGCTGTAAAAAGTCAATCTTTGCAAGTTCCCATAATTGCATACTTAAATATGCGATATCAATTTAGTAGGCTAAATGTATGCACGTGTTTCTTTTTAGAAAAGTTTAAATGGTTGTGAAGAACAAGAGATGATAGAGTAGAGTATAAGTTTTGATGCTAAACATAGAATAGTTAGATTTCTTTAAGGCTCATAAGTGTTAATTGTGGCTTTTTGCTCCCATCAGCTTAATAAACGTTATATAATTGTTGAATAAATAAAGTTTCTTTGGTTTTTGCGATTCTTAGTTTAGATCACTTCGTAGAGATTCCTTCTGGTGAAAGTAAGGTACACATCGAGGTTTTATCAGTGTTGTGGGGAAATAGACTCCTGGACCATGGTCGGCTCGCATACCGATGTGACAGTCGTTTAAAGGGTGGAGGTAATAATAATCATATAATAAACCTCATGGGGCTGAAAAAGTTTACTACCTTCTGCCGGATCTACAACGATGTCGGTAGTATTACTATAAATAAGGCACATAGTAATAATCCGAGACTGATAAAAGTTTGCTGCATCTTGCTGGCTCACAACCGATGTTGCAGCCTTCAAAAAGGTCGAGGATCACCGAGGTCGAAATAAGACTCTTGAACCATGGTCGGCTCGTATACCGATGTGGCAGTTGTTTAAAGGCCCGAGGTTTAATAATGTTGCAATAATAATAATAATAATAATAAAGCCAAATTTCGACTCCGGGGTTATCTAAATAAAGCCTTCGTCTCTAGACTAGTAGTTGAGTTGTTTCGGATGAAATAAAAAGGATAACCCCTAAATCATGCGAATTAAGAACCTTAATGTGGACCTTATTCTCACCATATCATCTCTTAGAAAGAATTTCAAACTAATTATGGTCTAAACCGGGTTTACTTTATATGAATAAGACATTAATTTATTTGTCACAAATAATAATAATAAATTTTTTAGAGGATTTAGGAATAAGGGAGCAGAAAGTAGCCATGCCTACACAATTTGCATCTATGAGTAGTGTTAGCATCTTAACTTATATTTAACAATGATTTCGTTTTTAAGCTTGGTTTGGGGCGGGTGAAAAATCAAGGACGATGAATTTATCCTTTTTGTGTTTCTTATTCCGTGATCCTTAAAGTTATGATATGAATGATAATAATAAATGCATAATGAATAAGTTGTAAGTTGTAAAAGAAAAATCATAAAAATGGAAAAAGTTTTGAAAAATGGGAAAATGGGGTGTTTTAAAGCCTGTGATTTCTTAACTCACCCACAAAAGACTTTTCTACTTTTCAAAGGATTAGTTGGGGAAGTTTTGAAGTATTTGGTTTTAGGGCATATAACATTGCGTGAGGACACGGCAATCACTTAGTTTGGGGAATTTTGATATGTGAGAAATCACATATCCTTTTTATACCAAAAATGGCCTTAAAATGAACAAATTATGCAAATTATGCTTGTATATTGCTTGTTTTGTCATTTGTGATGTGTAGGTACGGATATTACAAAAAATCACAAGAAAACGGTCAAAACCGGACAAAAATAGACACGGGAATGGAAAGAGTGCACAAGAGCTGAGAGTTTCTAGCAAAGGTCAACAAAGTCAACCTTGGTCAACCATTGGTCAACCCATAAAAAGACAAAAACCTCAAAAATACCTAAATGAGCCTTAATGTTAAAACCAATTTCACAAAAAGCCCTAAATTGATAACACCGTTAAGACATCACAAGGAATGACATGCGGGATATCAAACTAACACACCAAAAGATGGGATTTTACACTAAATCAAGGCCAAAAGAAGCACAAAGCCTCTGACACAAGGATTGCCACGCTGGAAATCCATGTGATCACATTTTGATCTAACAGCTACAAGAGGGCATCCACTGATTGCAAAGAATAAAGGGCCAAGATTAGAAGTCAAGGGGAGCGGGTGCAGAAGTCTAGATCCTTCTCTCTAGGCCTATAAATACAAGACCTCTCTCACTCACAACGGATCATCTAGGAGTAGTTTTAAAAGTAGCTTAATATAGATTTTAGTGTAATTTCTTAAATGTAATTTTCAGCTTATTATTTTTAATACATGTCATCTTCTGTTTTCATCAGTTTGTAATCAGTTTCATTAATAAATAAAAGTTCATTTTCATTTAAGCTTAATGTGCAATTCATGTTTTTTACTTAAAAGCAATTTACTATAATCATGCTCTCTACTGTTTAAATAAGCTTAAAAAAGCTATCATTCTAACAAATAAGCTAGTATTCACTTAGTTAAGCTTTTCAAAAAGCTTAACTAAGTTTATTAAGACTCAAATCCTCTCATAAATTACCACAGCTTTTGTGGAAGGGAAGCCAATAAGGGATGGGCTTCCAGGACCACACCAGCTTATCCTAGGATAAGCTGGAGCTTGTTGAACAGCTCTTGGAGCATTTGTAAGCCTTGTTTAAGCAAAGGCTATTGTAAGTTCTTTTTTTTAGAATGGCAATTTATTAAAAAAGCTAGCAAGGAGCTAGAAAATTACAAAGATAAAAGGTGAGGATTTTTTAACCACTCAACCCAACTAAACGACCCTTTACATCTATATCTAATCCAATAAAAAGACGACAAGACTACATCATCAAAAATCACTGCCTTAGCAGGAATGGAGTCACCAAAAATCAACTTGTTCCGAAAAATCCAAATGCGCCACCAAATACCATAATAAACCCCTGGAAGAAGATTTTTATGTTTCGTGGATAGTCGAATGCTGTTAATCCACAGAACCCAATCGTCAAACGAGTACACCTCTCTAAAGGCAACGTTCCACCAGTTGCAAACCATTCGGAAGAGATCTTTGGCCAATTCACATTGAAAGAACACATGAGAAGTTGTTTCAACAATCACACCACATGTCGGACAAAGAATAGAAGGAATATCCAACCCTCTACTAGAAAGATTCAACCGAGTTGGAAGACAATCCAACCGCACCTTCCAAGCATGAATATTAATTTTGATGGGCACCTCCATAATCCATCTAGTTTGGGAGGAAACAACCGGCAGCCGACTATCATCAATAGCTTGTCTAATTGAAGAAACAGAAAAAATACCTGAACCTTCTTAAGACCAGTACCATCTGTCATTCGAGTTTCCAAGAGTAGTACCTTCCAAAAGAACTATCAACTCCTCCATCTGAGCTTGTTCAGCTCCACTTATCGAAACACGTCTAAAAGATCCCGACCAATTCTCTTACGCCATTTTGGAAGCCACACTAATCCTTTTACTATCCTCCAATGCATATAGCCTTGAAAATTTAGATTACTTTTCCATTTATAGCTTTAGTATTACATAATTAGCTTAATATGCTTAATAGTTGCTTATTTTTGCTTAATCTAGTTTAATTGTGCTTATTGTAGTATTTAATTGCTTATTGTGTTCTCTTGTTAGTTTAAATCTTAGTTAGCTTTAAACTTTTAGTAGTTTACATGTCAACTGCATCAGCAGTCATAAAAAGCCAAGTAGCTAATTTCTAGTTTAAAAATCAGTAGGTAAAAATAGTTTTTAGAATTTCAAATTTTGTTCACAAGTAGATTTTAGGTAATAGTAGATCTATTTTAGCTTATTTTGCTTTTAAAAGTTCATTAAGCTATTTGTTTTTAAGCTCAAATTCAGCAATTTGTCTTTTCAAAAAACCAAAAGTTAACTCAGCACACTAAGTGTAATAAGCAGTTTTTAACTGACTTTTTCATTGGTAACTTGATTTTCAAACTTTGTTTCAAAAGCTGATTTAAGTAGTCTTTTGGATTAGCTTTCTATAAATACAAGTCTCTTTGCCACAAGGATCCATTTGCTTATTTGAAATTAAGCTTAAAGTTGCCCTTAAGGCCTGTTTGGTATGCAGTTTTTACTAAAGTGCTTATTTGAGATTTTAGCTTATTGCCATAAGTTTTTGTTCAGTTTCTGTCTTAACTAGCTTATTAGGTTAAAATTAAGTTGTTTGTAGCTTATTAGGTCCAGGATTTAGCTTATTAGTCTTTTCATAGAAAAACCAAAAACAAAGTTAAATAGCAAGTAGCTTTTTCATTAAGTCTTTTCATAGCTTATTTAGATTTCAAACTCCTTTGTGATTAAAGTTTTAGATAGAGCTTAGAATAAGCTTTCCATAGGTATAAGATAGCTGTCCATAAGGATCTGATTTCATGTTTTAAATAAGCTCAAAAGTTTGTTATTAGTCTATTTTATAACCAGTTTGTGCAAAATGCTTAATTCTCTTTCTCAGCTTATGGTTTGTCATTTTAGCTTAAGTTTAGTACAAAGGGCTTATTAGGGTAATGTTAGGCTAGTCATAGCTTATTTGATGTGGTTTGAGTATACTTTAGCTTATTAGTGAATTTGAACTTTAAGAAAAAAAAATTAAGTGTTCTGTTAAGCTTTTAAGCTGATTTCCAGCTTATTTTCTAATTTTCAAAAAAGTTGTTTTCACAAAAAGTGTTCATATTTAGCTGATTTAAAAGTTTGCTTTTAAAAGTTTTGAAAAATAAAAAAAAGGGAAACCAAGGAAGTCAGGGGTGAGCAAGGCTCGAACCCCTGACCTCAACTTCGTTTCAACCTTTTATAAACCTCAACACACACACCTCTCACCAACGTGCCCTTGGGACTTTTACGTCTAAAGTTGCATCATTTATTCCTATATCAACTTTTTGAGCTCTTTTTTTATAAGCACTTCGAGTGCTATTAAGCTTTTTCCCAGCTTATTTAGTTTAGCACGTTAGGATTTTTCATTTTTCCTGCATTCTACTTATCCTTAGCTACTTTTAGAAATTTTCTAGGATTTTTAGCTTAAAGTTTTATATTTTTCGTGAATTAGTTTTGTTAAAAACTTTAAAAAATCATAAAAAATAGAAAAATAATCAAAAAATAATTTTCTTTTTTATAAAATTTTCTTTTATTATATTCTAGGTTTAGGTTTTAAATTTACTTTCGTAGGGTTAATATTTTCTAATCTCATTTTTTAAAGAACGGGATTTGATCCACGTTCTCGTTTTCTTCGTTTTTAAGCTTTAATCACTCTCGTTTTAGAATTTCCTTAACGTTTTCTTTTCAAATAGTCAAACAGGATTAGATAAAGTTTAAAAAATCATTTAGGGTTTAATTTTAGTATGCTTGCTTATTTGTCGCGTTTTATTGAATTCCCGTTAACGTTTTTAGTTAAAATTTGTTTTCCCTTAATTGTTTTTAAGTGTTTGCATAATTTTCTCATAGCTTTAGAAATCCAATCATAATCTTGTTCCATTCAAGCATCGATTATCAAAACGACTCTCGACTTTCAATTGCATTCCTCGTTGGGGATAACGACCCGGGAATCCTACTCCCGGTTTACTACATTGAGAGATTTTTAATTCTTATCCCTTATATTATATATTTATAAGTATATTTTATATATTTATTTATATATTTATATTTATAATTTAAAGGGTTGAGTCAAGTCCAATCACTAGTTAAAGGACTTCAAAACATAAAATAAGTTGAAACAGATCAAATATGGCCTACAAACTACTTATGCAAGAACTTTCAAAAGCTAAAACCTATTTTAGCTAACCTAAATTTGCTAATGAAATTGAGACATTTTGAAACTCTAAAATTTAAACATACATGACAGATTGCATACCAAAATCACAAGGGCAAATGCACACTTAACTAAACCCTATCCTACTGCATTCTAAACATAAAACAAGTATGAAAACAACACTAAAAACACCTAATCAAAATCTTAAGTAAATAAGCTATATTAAAAGGGTAAAAACCCACAGACTCAAACCATGACCTCAATAAACCTTCAAAATAAGTTTTAGACTTTGAAACTCTTAAAAACATATTGGTATCACTTAAAAAAGGTTTGTAAAAGTTAACCAAGTGACCCAAACAGTTTTCAACCAGTTTTGACCCACTTTGGTTCTTAAACCAAACGCCCCTTTAAGAATTGCTTTTCCATTTTTAACATGATTTTTAAAGTTTTAAGCAAAGAGTTTTGAAAGCAGATAACAAGAAAGCAATTAACCAATAATAAGCAAATTCCAACCACAGATAAGCACTTAAAATAAGCAAACTAAGATAAGCAGTATTAAGTCATAAACTAACAGTATTAACTTAACAACTTAACAAATGAAATTTAAACTTCAAGAAAGCATATATAAGCAACAATCATCAATAATAAGGACAATAAGTAAAAATAATACAATAATTAAATTAGTACAATAAGCAAACAGTAGATAAGCTTAAAATTTGAAAATAAGAACTTACAAAAGCCCTTGCTCTATAAAGGGAAAAAAGTGCTTATAATAAGCTGATCTACAAGCTCCAGCTTATCAAAGATAAGCTGGTAGTGTTCATAAGCCCATCCAAATTTGGCTTATCATCCATTAAGCTGTGGTATTTTGAGGGGTGAAATTTTTTGGTGAATTCTATTAAGCACCCCCCCCCCCCCCCCCCCCCCCACCCCCCCCCCCCCCCCCCCCCCCCCCCCCCCCCTCTTTAAACTATTGAGTTATTAATTGAACACAGCTGATATAAAAGTTAAGTACAGAGCTTATGAAGCTTATAAGGTTTTTCAATTAATGAAAAAACAGAAATTAAAAAACTCATTTTTTAAAATAAAATATTTTTATAACTTAAAAACTCAAATTTCATTAATTCATAAAAAGGGTTACAGGAAAAGTACAATAAGCTAAAGGTTAATTAAATAAGCTGAAAAACTAACTAGATTAAACTACTTTCCTCCAAGGGCTTACAAAGAACCTATTTGTACTAAAACATTTCAAGTCTTGCCCTTTGAAGTGTGCTTTCTATGTGAGGAGAAACAAGAGTGTGTTTCTTGTGTGAGGAGAAGTCCAAATTCATCTCAGCCATCTATCTTATGTGCTCTCCAAGTCAAATGATTTTAACCCTTAATTTCTTGTCTTCTTCTATGAACGAATGAAGTTGTGTGGGATTGCCAACATGGCAATTGGCCCATGTGATGTGGGGTTGAGGGGAGTGTGATGTTTTTGTCGTGGGGTTGCAGGGGGCAGAGGTTGAAGACACAAGAATAGTAAAAAAAGCGAGAAGAGGGGTGTTCTGTTTTATTGTTTGATTTGGTGATAACAGGGATAAGGGTTTGAATTTTTACAACTTTGGCCCCTCAACTTGTATGGTGATATCTCATGGACAGTCCTTGAGTTGTACATGGTATAAGGGAGTTGGCATGAATGGCCACTGAGGTTGGTAAGTGTGTTTGCATGGATGGTCCTTGAGGGACTAACAGACTTAACAGCCATTTGGTTATTTGTTGTTGGGCTGTTAAGTTAGGAGTTGGGCCAGATTTTGGTTTTTGGGCCATGGATCGGTTATAGGTTATTTAGGATAAGGGCTTTTAAGCCCATGGTCTTCTAATGTATTTAATGGGCTGACCTAGCCCATTATATGGGTGTGGGTTGGCCCATTAAATATTTCTTCGATATCAGCTTCGGTTTTGACTTTGACTTTTTGGTTGACTTTTTTGTTGAGTTTGACTTTGACTTTTTGCGCTTTTTTCATTCCCGTGCTCGGTTTTGTCGTTTTGGCTTTGTTTTTGTCCTTTTCTTAAATATCCGTTACCTGCACAATATAAATGCAAAACGCACAAATACAATGTATTTTTGGTATGTTTTTAGTCTTTTAAGCACGTTTTTAAAGGTCAAAGGTATGTGTATTTAAACACATACCAGGGTGGTAGACGCCAAGACTAGTTACCTCCCCAGACATCATTCAACAACTTCCAACGATCACTAACTTTACAACTTTTATCCAATTTAAGAGCGTAAAGCCTAGGGAAAATATCCTTGAGGCGAGAACCAATCCCACACCACCAGGGATCGTCCCAAAATGAGACATTGAAACCTCCATTTGAAAGAACAAAAGAGCTCTTGAAAGAAGGAATAATCTCCTCAATACTTTTCGTGGCTTTAAGAATGTCACACCAAACTCCTCCACAACCTGAAGGAGTTGGGTTTGAGCCAAACCCACCCTCATTGCCATAAAAATCTTTAATAATGACACGCCATAAGGCATTAGGTTCAGAGAGATAACGTCACTTCCATTTTCCCAAGAGACCAAGATTTTTAGCAAGAATACTACTAACTCTAAGACCCCCTTTATTGTGCTCAAGAAGGATGCTCTTTCATTTTACCCAACATATACCACGTTGAGAGTCCTTGAAACCCTAGAAGAAACGACAACGGATAGCTTCGAGGGTGTTAATAACCTTAACAGGAGCTTTAAATAATGATAAAAAGTAGACCGAGAGACTTCCTAATCCGGATTTAACGAGAGTAAGCCGACCTCCAATTGAAAGGGATTTAGCCTTCCAAGCGGATAACCTATCTCGAAATCTATTGATAACATCAACCCACCCGTCACAAAAATTCATTCTTTTGCCGACCGAGAGCCCAAGGTATATAAAGGGGAGCGAGTCATGTGAGCAACCCAGAGAGGAAACGACAAAAACAACATCAAGGAACACCAATCCCAAATAACCTACTTTTCGAAAAATTAATCTTGAGACCCAAAGCCAATTCAAAGCACTTAAGGATAGAGATTAAGTTCTTGGCGTTAAGTCTCGACCACTCACCAAAGAAACGAGCGTCATCGGCATATTGTAAAAGGGATAAATTGGCACCACTGTTAGCGAGATAAATACCTTTGAAAAACCCTTTACTACATACTTCAAGAATGGAGATTTGAAGCGCTTCAACCACTAATAGAAAAAGAAACGGGGAGAGGGGGTCCCCTTGGCGAAGCCCTCTTTCCATCTTGAATTCATTCGAGGGCGAGCCGTTAATCAGAACCAAGATAGAAGCCGATGAGAGGCACGCTTGAATCCACTTTCTCCATTTTATCCCGAAACCCATTTGCAACATCACATCTTGAAGAAAAGACCAACTAACGCTATCAAATGCTTTCTCGAAATCAACCTTGAAAAGCAACAACTTGTGATTTTTGATAGATGTCATGCGAATAATCTCATTAGCAATTAGGCAGCCATCCAGAATTTGCTTGTCTGATATAAAGGCCGTTTGGTTAGGGCCAATAACCGAGGATATCACCTTAGCAAGCCTCGAAGCCAAAATCTTAGAAATGACCTTATAGACGCACCCGATGTTTGACACGTCTCTATTAACCCACGGATATCCACTTCGAACTTTTCTTATAAAAGAGAATATTGTAATAGAGTAAATGACATCTTGTAAAATTATGGTTAGCATCTAACAAAGCATTTACTCTTCCTATAACTAAGTCTGAGAACTAATTATGTGTGTTAGCATATTTGTTACTTAAACGCATAATTTTGGTTTGTGTTTAAAAAAGTGAGGAGATCATTTTACTATGTCACTTCACAAACTATCACGATGAATTCTTTGATTCATTTCTAATAAGAATTCAAACGTTTAAAACTTTGTTTTCTCTTATTATTTAAACTAGCTACTTTAAGTATTATTGCTATAAAGTGGTTAAACTTACGATTCTATAAAGAGTGATTTAACTTAATTATCATAAGTTAGTATCACTCTAAAAGGGTACAAAAAGTTGGTATCAAAGCACCTTGTTTTATAGAACTTTTTTTCTAAAACAAGTTTTTAAAGTCAAGATTCATCCGCAAGCAACATGTGATCTACTTCAACATGTCAAGTAAGAATACAATGTGAAATTACCAAAATGCCCCTAATGCAAGAAAATTCTATAAAAGCTTAAATAAAATTCATTTAAATGTTAGAAATTATGAAAATACAATATATGGCAATTATAAAATTTTTGTAAGAATAAAATACTTTATATTATATAAGAAAAATAATTAATCTTTATATATTTGTATCTATGCCGAAATTAATTACATTTATGTATTTATATATTAACAATTAATATAAAATAATTAAGGATAATTACCAAATAAATTAGGGAAGATAAAAATCTGATATTAGTCCATTTGAAAGCCCTAGAATTCGGCAAGGACTCTATTTTATTTATTTATACATTTTATTTTGTTAAATCCTAAAATGAAAAACAACCAAAAAACCCTAAAATCAAAATGGCGGCACAAAATATTTTTCCAAGGAAAGGACGAATTTTTCTAAGGTGATTTGAAGGTCAAGGAGTGTGGGAAAAATAGTGGGAAGTTTGTGGAGTGATTGGTTCGATTTTGGTTATTGATTTGGGTTCAAAAAGCTCTACCGGATCCTATAAATTCATAAAATATTCCAAGATCATCAAAGGTATTTTTATAACTTAATTTTCATCATATTAAGTCAGTATAATCATAATAAAAATTATCATGCATGTTATTTTGATTTATAGAATCGAATCATATTTGAAACCCTAATTTTAAGGAAGTTTTGTAATCGGCATGGAAAAGGGTTGAATAATTGATTTTATATTTTTATAGGGTTCTAATAATATCATTTACATCTCAGATAAATTATTGGAAAAATTTTTTAGAAGATTCGAAATAATTATTTGGTTATATTCCTATGTTGCCGAATTGCTTAATTAAAGGAAAAAGGAAGAAAATGGTAAAATGAATAGGTTCGGGTTTTTTTCCTAATTTTTTCCAGTTTATTAAGTGCTAATTATAGAATATAAATTGTGTTGAAATGGGAAAAATTAAATTATGGTTTTGACTTAATTGTTTAGCCGAAATTAATTAAAAGATATGAGGTGGTTTTGTAATTTCAAAATTTGGGGTTTTTTAGACATTTTATTATATTTGTTAAAATCTGATAAAAATAAGTTTGGGGGGTATAAATGCATTTTTGATATTATTTGTATAAAAAACATGGTAAATTATTATAAATAGTAATTAGAAATTAAATTAATTAAAATGGAGGACTAAAAGTGGTAAATTCAGAAAAGTATAAGGCGGTCATGTTCTAATATATAAAGAATGAATTGTCATATTTGAAATCTATAAGGAATGTTTTGTAATTTTTTGGATAATTAAAAGATATGTTTAAATTAATTAGTGAAAAATTCTAAAAGGACTAAATGTGTAAATTTTGGTAAATTAAGGATTTGACTTGTAAATACATAAAAATGGAAGGTATAATCTGAATCCAATGGTGAAACTTTGATATAAACACCTTTAACCTGGATAAATTGTTGAATTTGCATAATTAAGCCACCGAAATATAGAAACTGTCATATTAAACCCTAAACTTTGAAATGAATGACAATGTTAAGACTGATCTTCCCTAAGCTATCCAAAATACTTAATAGAATCTCAAATGATGAATATTACTAATTATGGAAACCTGCTAATTATAGAAACCTGCTAATTTTGGAAAGTTACTAATTATGGAAAGTTACTAAAAATGGAAAGTTACTAATTATGGAAAGTTACTAAAAATGGAAAGTTACTAAAAATGGAAAGTTACTAATTATGGAAAGTTACTAAAAATAGAAAGTATAACTTAAATGAATGGTTTGTAATTCGAGTTCATCATTTCTTTAGGTTCGGTCAAGAGGGAGTGATTGTGATATTCCGTGGTGTTTCTTTGATTTTGCTTTGCTTCGGAATAAGGTACGGATATTCTTAATACCTACACCTCTTACCATTATTATGATTTATGCGTTGCTTCGTTCGTTCCGTTATTCGTACAGATATTCTGACCTTTTCGTTAAGGTTTCTCATGACATATTTCCTCTCTATCTTTGATTACTTATGTGATTTGCTACATTTGCTCTAGCCTTCGTATTTTTACTTGGCATTTTCCCTTATATGATCTGTTATGTTCTGTTTGAACCCTTCCATGCTACCTTTGATAAATGAACCTTGGCATTGACATTGCTATGATCCCTTTGAAATGAACTATGAATATGACTTCTTGCTTGAACCCTTCAGTTTGAGAACCAAGCCACCACTTATTTGTTTCCTATCCATGAAGGTAGCCATGGACGAGTCATTGTATAGCACTCTTGGCATGACTCATGTGTGAGTGAGTGATTATCTCACGTCCTGCCCCCATTTTGACATTATATGTGCACTATGAAGATTTAATATTTTGTATTAAGGGCCTTATGGATGCATCCTAGATTTTGTTTGTATTCGATGGATTATGACATTATGAAATTTGGATATTTGGTGACTGATGTTATTGGGTGCAATCCACGCTTTCACATTTGGAGCTCGCTACTCCAGGTTACTATGAAGAATTATGTTTGGGCTTGAAATGTGGACTAAATGAATTCGATTTCTGATTCATCTTACCTTACACTATTATTTGACTTCTGATTTGTCTTACCTTATATTTGTATTCCTTTGATCATGTCTTGTGAATATCCTTTGTACCTGTATCGTATCCTCCTTTTAAATTTCCGTTATCTTTTTGCTTTCGATTGATACATATCTGTTCACATGGGCTTTGTAATTCAGCCGCATTTTCTTTTCCTCGTCAGTATCTAAGCTAGGAGCAAGGGTTGCTTTTGGGTTATGAGTGCTGAGTGTAGGACCTACCCTAGAGATCTTATCTTTGATATATAATTTGTTTTCTTTTCAATACATTAGTTCTTATCGTTGGAATGTTCTATCTTTGAGACTTTATGTACATTAAGTCATGTTGACTATTTCCTTTGGTTTATTTTATTATAAGACTCGCTGTTTTTATGCTTGTGTTCATGATGTTAGCTTTGATGTCACCACGCCCTAATTTGTAATACTTCTACCCTTCTGGGTCGGGGCATTACAGATCTACTTCAACATGTCAAGTAAGAATACATAAAGATGCAATTGTCACATTAATTTAACTAAATATAACCTCTTTTTAATAAGCTTATTGTTTTTACTCATCAAAGCCAATGTCTCAAGAACTTTCGTTAAACAAACTTTTAGTGGTTTGATGCTTTTTCTACATCGCTTATTGAGTAAATAATTTTTATACTAAATCTTTTTTAGCGTTCTTTCCAAAAGAGATTGTATATGATTTGTTTTAAATTCGTTAACTCAATACTAGACTAGAGACAATAAAGTTTTGGGCAAAGAACTTTATGCATGTGCATAGTTTCTGCCAGAGAGAAGAAAACGAAGAATCTTAAAAAAAGATTCACTGGTGTTATTTCCATTATTACCTTTGTGAATCACCCGTGATGGTTACATTTGTGGTGTAAAATGGAAGACGATAAGTGGTACCATTTGTTTAGGGAACTGTTGGGCACGGGAAAGGGCGATACAGGACTACCGCGGGGACTTGTTCATGGCTCTCGCTACTTGCTCTTTTCAGAACAAAAACAAAAGAATTCATAGTTAGATGGAAAGCGAATGCTCTTAGAAGTTTAAAGTTTAAACCTATGTCACACTTATACATTTTCGATAATGCCGTTTTAGTCGTTTAGACCTCCTTTCGGCCGCATTAATTAAAGTTATCGTATTTTATATGTGAATTGGTTCGGCTATAACCCATTTGATATGATATGATATGATATGATCGTAACCCCCGACTAAAGTCATAGAACTCGATATGGAGTATTGTATCACTTAGCCAGAATATTTTGGTGGTAATACATCTTAATGCAAAGTTAATTTAGCCGAGATTGTGTAGATGAGTTGTATAGTATGTTTTTTCATTATGTTTGTGTAGTTGTGTTAGATAAAATTTATATGTTATAAGAAAATGATACAAGAATAAAAACTGATCGACAACATCTTAACACTTGAAACTTCAAATATTTGATACCCAAATACATATAATCAAATCCAAGAAATTAACACATGAATATGGTAATTTTATGTAAACCAAATTAGTCCCAAATGCCAACTTCCATGAACCCATTTTCAGTAGCACAGCCCCTAAACATCCCAACACAGTTAAAACCATAAGCCACCTCACCCGTTTTCGACACTGCGATCAAACCAGCTTTCCCTTCATCTAACCTTTCTTTAATCACAAAATCCACTGCTTCTTGCAACCCCAACCCTTTGTACTCCATAACCGCGCCAACTTCACGTGCAAGAGTCCCTCTTATAATAGCTTCACCTTCACCGGTGCACGAGACACCACATAGGTCACACGCGTATGTCCCAGCACCTATAAGGGGCGAGTCACCAATTCGGCCCGTTTTTTTGTTTAGGAGGCCCCCTGTTGAAGTTGCGGCAGCACAATGGCCTTGGCTGTCGACTACTACACACCCTACTGTCTCTGGTGCGTAGATGTTTATTGGGAGACCGTTCATTTTTATCGGACTTTCGACTTGTGTTCCACATGATTCGTAACTAGCCTTTGGGATTCTGTAGTCGAACTGTTTGCCACAACAAAAGAACCTTGTTTGTCAATCCTATATATATGTCAAATCGATAATTGTTTATAGATATTTATTATACATATAGGTGTGATGAAGTCGTGAAACTGTAACACACTTTTCGTTAATTTTTGTAAAACAAAAAGAAAAAACGTATAAGAAAAAAATTATATAAATAAAATTAACGAGAAAACAAAAACATAAATAAAATAAAAGTATAAACCAAAAAGCAATAAGATGTATATTTTGGAAAAAAAAAACAAATTAGTATCAAGGTTTATTAGCAAAACTGGGATGGTTTTTTTAATACGGAGTAGTTGATTTGCAAAAATGGTGAGGTATTTTATTAGTTCATATTTTGTTTGGAATATATATCTCATGAGAGGGAAATGGAGTTGAATCTCTATACATTATTTGGATATATGCTAACCTCTTGTTTTGATATTAGGATTTCGTACACTTAATTATCATATCTTGCAATAATTATGCTCGATTTAATGGCACACTTAGTCGTAAATGACTCATATATTCTTTATAAAAAATACATTCAGATAAAGTTTATTTATATAATAAATAACTCATAAAGTTTATTTATATACTCAAATAATGATATGGGTAAATGAAGAAACTACAATGCATAAAACTGGAAATTGAATTAAGGGATGGAGCAAATTAAAAATGCAACTTATAGTGAAATTTTATACGTTGCCACTGTCGGATTCCGAAATGCCCATTAAAGAAAAAATCATTTATTTTAACAAAATCATATTTTTCTGCATACCAAATTAGTAACAAAATCACATTTTTTAACATGCTTACCACAATGGAATCGGCTTCTTTTGCTAATTTGAGCATCTCGACATTGTCCTGAGTAATGAAGTAGTCATTCTCCACCGTCTCTACCCCCTTAAAGTAATAAACATTTAATATTCAATCTCATATATAGTTAGCTAAAACTTATTACAGTATGAATTATATGAAAATGTAATACGGAGTAACTATATTTGTACCATTTGTCTGGCAAACTTTTCGGCTCCTGAAAATGCGAGATATGAATGCGGGGAGTTGTCCATGACTAAACGAGCTAATGAGACCGGGTTCCTGACCGTGGTGAGTCCTGAAACCGCACCACATCGTCTTCCGGGGCCATCCATGATACTAGCTTCCATTTCAACTGTTCCATTCTCGGTCAGTGCAGATCCACGACCAGAATTGAACAGTGGATCTGATTCCAGTTCTCGTACCTACGTTAAATCATGCACATCATTAACAAATCATGCGCATCATGAAATCCTAAAAAAATACGGAAAAGAGTACGTGCTTACAACGAGCTCAACGACATCAATGGCAGATGCAGAAGAACGAAGAGCTTCGATACCGAGATTGAGGCAACGAGTGAGAAGTTGTTTCGCTTGTTCTTGTCGTTCGGTAGGAAGGTTAGGGTCGACTCCGGCCCCACCATGTACGGCTATAGCCCAACCAGCCATTGTGTGTTTTTGTTTGTGTTTTGTGTATTTCTTGAGAATATATGGTTGCAACTTTTAAGTTTGTGTTGTTTTACGAATGAGGTCAAGTGTAATCTCAAAGGTGGCGAGATGGGGTATTTATAGGGAGTTTTGGATGTCAAAAGTAGTTAAGTGCTTAAATTGGATTATTTTTTAGTCATGATAATAATGTTTACGTATTACAAGAAGATTTTGGATTAAATGGAAATAGCTGGCAAACGCAAAGGGGAGGGGCACGTGACTAATTGTGGAAATGCATGAATGCTAAAAAGGGATATAGTTATTGGCAAGTTAATCATTAAAAAAAATGTTTTTTTTTACTTACACACAATTAATTTTCCGACTTTTTTGCATGTTTTCTTCGCAAAGTATCACAAATCTTGCAATTTTCGTTTTTTTTACCTACAGCCGTTACTTTATAACTTTAACTCCCCTTCGCATGACAAAAACGCGAGGATGAAATGGTCTTTTTCACTTCTCACCTACCATACTTACTTATGAACTACTACCTCCGTCTCAAAATTATTATCCCTCGACAAAAAACACACAGTTTAAAAAAAATGCATTTATTACTGTTTTTTCTTTCTTACTTTTTGACAGAATGACAATTTTACCCTTAGCTAATTAATTAAAGTATTTTTTAAAGTTTGTAATAATAATTTCAAATAAGGGTAATATAGTAAACTTGATCAAACTTTCCTATCTATTTTTAGTAGTTGACAATTAAATTGGGACAACTCAAAAAGGATACGCGGACAATAAAAATGAGACGAAATGAGTAGTTATTTTTCTTTAATATATGATTGAGGCAATTTCATTTATATTATTAGAAAACTTTAATATTGCATAAATATTCTTTCAAATTTCATAACTACATTAATATTTTTTTTTAAACTTATAAATAATCAAATATATTCAGATAAGCAATTTAACTTTAATTTAATGATTTTAAATTAATAAACTATTCATTAAATGTAATATAACTTTTTTACCCTTGCATCTAATTTAATTTGGTTTATATGTTCTTTTTCCTCTCGTTCTTTTTTTTTTATTCATGAGAAATGCTGCTGGTGTCACAGCCTGATTGACCAACAGTTATTTGTGGGGCCTGATAATGATTAATAACAATAACTGCTGGCCAATCAGGCTGTGACACACAGCCTGTGTCCCCACCTTAACATGTGCCCCTGGGGCACATGTTAAAAAAACCCAATTTAATTTGGTATATATGTTCTTTTTCCTCTGGTTCTTTTCTTTTTATTCATGAGAAATGCTAGAATCACAAAGAGTTTACAAAAAGATTTTCACAAAATGATGTGTCATTATGATTTGTACAATATTAGCCAATTAAAATATGAGAGATAAAGAATTTGAATCCAATTATTGCATGACACAACATTTTATGGAAATCCTTTTGTAAACTCTTTGTAGTTGTAGCATTTTTCTTTATTCATTGAGTGCCCCTCTTCTCTTCATTAATTAGTATCGCAACATGCATCATCAATCGGTTGATAATCTTAATATGTGTTTGATTAATCTGGTTGATAATTTTAATATGTATTTGATTAATAATATAATGTCACTAATATATTATTGTAGCTCAAACAAATTAGAAATATACAAATTGCTAATGTATCTATGCATAAAATCATAAAAGCACCCACAATGATTAACCTTTTAAAAAGTCTAACAATCTATGAAATTATTAATTTATAATGCTTTTGATATTATAAACCTTTTTACGCTATGTAAAAACTTTTTCAAGTTTATAAAGTGCTAAACAATTACACATGCATTAAATTATGAAAAGGTTTAAGATTTTAGACATCTTCATTTCACATTAATATGAAACATCAACTCAGTATGGTTAAATCTAGTTATAAACCTTTTTATGTGTTTTAAACCTTTTATTTAAACCACCATATTGATTACCCTAATATCA
The DNA here is from genome assembly GCA_026074375.1 of Tanacetum coccineum. Taxonomy (NCBI): domain Eukaryota; kingdom Viridiplantae; phylum Streptophyta; class Magnoliopsida; order Asterales; family Asteraceae; genus Tanacetum; species Tanacetum coccineum. The sequence goes on from BQNB010055744.1 coordinate 30,559, forward strand.
CATAGTCACGTTTTTAAATCTAATTAATGCAATGTTTTGAAAACAGGGTCTCTAATCGATCCGGTCGAGTCACCGGGTTACCGGTTCGACCACCAGGTCAACCCGGTTTTCAAAAAAAAATAGAGAATAAAATTATTTGCAATGATACAAAAGATATATATGTATAAATCATGAATATACCTTATATTGAGATTAAAAACCACTTACTAACAAATATAACATGTAACAAATAAAATTACGTCGCAAATATATATATATAACTTGCTTTGTTTGTAAGAAAACATGAAAAAACCAAAATCCGGCTGGGTCTTGAGAACCAGGTTGACCCGGGTCACTTCAAACCCGGCGGGTCTAATTGGGTTTCGAAAATATTAAACCCGATTTAATTTGACTTTTTTCGACCAAAACCGGTTCAACCGGTTGACCCGACCGGGTCACACCAGGTTTCAAAACAATGTAACTGAATACTACTATATTTACGGGGTTTAAAGGAATCCTATCCTATTTAGAATGTATACCAACATGATATGTATTTTCGGAAAAGGATCCTCTAAAGTTATGGTCAAACATGATTGATCATTTTAAGTTTATTGTGAGTGAAAATAAATAAGTGGGTTCATGATTTTTATTAAAAGAAAAAGTTTTATACAATTAACTAATTTGTGATTGGTGAACATGATGTGTCATGTTTGACTCAACTTTAGAGGATTCTATTTTCCTTTAATATTGATAGATAAATCTTGGAATTAAAGCTAATTTGTAAAAGCAATTCAATTCATGAAAGAGAAAAAAAGATATGAAGAAGACGAGCAGATAGGGCTCATGGGTGTTTTTATTTTGAGTTTTGCTATATCCACAAACAATCCATAAAAAATCATCCACAAACATATGTGTGATTGGCCAAATCAAAGAGAGGAGAGATAAAGTGTATCAAAATACACCAATCAAAACATCACAACACATGTTTTTGGATGTTTGTTTGTGGATATAGCAAAACTCTTTTATTTTTTGTTTGATTAGGGTAAGAGGGTACAGAGGTAAAATACTTTTTTAATTAACATATGAATAGTTTTTAACTTTAAAACTACTTGATTAACCCATAATTATTTATTTGGATATACATTTGTAAGTTTTACAAAAGCATTGATGTGATTTTAAAATTTGAAAAGATATATATTTAATCTTTTATAACTACAAAATTCATAGAAAAAAAAATCTTTAAAATTCAACAATTAAGCCTAAAAATTTAATTAACTACCCCTTTATCTTCTTCCACCAATCTTTTATTTAACTAAAATAAGCACAAAATTCATTAAAAATAATCTTTAAAATTCAACAGGTAAACTTAACTCATTCTTATAGATCTATAACATAATTCAACTAAAACCTTACAAAATACAATAAAATACATTATCAAAAGTGTGTTTGCACCGTTAATGGTGGTGGTGGTGGTGGTTGTAGTGGTGAAGTGGTGGTGGTTATGTCAAAGTGGTTATGGTGTGGTGGTGATGGTGAAGTGATGGAGGTTTTGACAAGGTATATGTGGTGGGATGGTTGAGGTGGTTTGCAGAAAAGATACTTAAGTTAGTGGTCATTTTCAATTAAGGTATCTAACTTTTTTGTTTGGCAATAAAAGGTAGCTAACTTACTTTTTGATTAAATTAGGTATTTTCGTTATATATTTAACGATCACCCGTCATGTTTTACATTTCAAGTCCACCGTCGTCGCTATCATCACCACCGCCAATCAACATCACTACCACCAATATCATACTATCACCACCGTCGCTAGCACCACTAACCCCGTTTACCACCACCAACCATTGACACCACCACCAACCCCGCCCCACCACAAGCAACCACCCCAGTGGTGGTGGGTGGGTGTGGTGGTGATAGTGGCAGTGGGATAGGTTGGTAATGCCGACGGTGTTGGTTAGGGGGTGACAGTGATGTTGACCCCAATGTTGGGGTGGTGATGGTGTGTGGTGTTGGGGTAAAACAATGATGGGTGAGGTTGGTGGTGGTGAGTGGTGTTGATGGTGGTGACAATGATGGACTCGAAATGTAAAATTTAAAATTCAAGAGATGATCATTAAATATCACTCTCTTCGTCCCAAAATTATCGTCTCTCGACAAAAAACGCACACATTAAGAAAAATGCATTTAATCCTGTTTTTTCTTTCTTACTTTTTAATAGAATGACAATTTTACCTTTAGCTAATTAATTAAAGTCTTTTATAAAATTTGTAATAATAATTTTAAAACGGATAATATAGTAAACTTGATGAAACTTTCTTATCTATTTTTAGTAATTGACAATTAAATTGAGACATACAAAAAGAAAATGTAAACTATTAATTTAAAACGAAGAGAGTAAACGAAAATATTTAAGTAGGCAAAAAAGTAAGTCGACTACAATTTCATGCATGAAAAAAGTTAGGGTTTTGCTAACAACCACCCTATGGGTGTTGTTTAAGCATTTCTTAATTATATATGTTTTCAGAATCAAACTCAACATTTTTATAAATACATGATTATAATACATATAATTTAGTTAAATGAGTTTAATTAAGGTATTTATTAATATAAGTGAGTTTATATTTAGAAATATTTTTTAAGTATGGTAAGTTTAAACAATACTCGTAAGATGATTGTTAGCAAAACTCAAAAAATTATATACTATGATTGGAGATAACCTCTAATTTAAATAACTTTTTGTGACATTTACATGTTAAAAAAATAAAGTACATTAGATATTTCTTCAATTTAAGAATTATAGATTTTACACATTAAATTTATTAAATATTTAACTTTGACTTTTATTTACCTATTAAAAGGCTCGATTTTTTTCACATGACCAAATGGTGCTATTTTATTGTTTCAAATGAACTCTTTTCGAAAGATACGTTTTTGTTCGCAAATTCTCAGTTATATACTTTCCTTTATTATATCCTATCTTTATCTCAATTTTATTGTTTATTTTTTTAGCATGTCTCAAAATAATTATTTATTATTAAAAGTAATAGTTGTTAGTCTAAATTAATATTTATAAAAATAAAAAAAATATTAATTAATTATTAAAAAGTAAAACTGTCATAAACTTACTTTTATAAAAATCAAAGCAGTAATTAATGCATTTTTCTTAAACTATGTATTTTTTGTCTGTGGACAATAATTTTGGAACGAAAGGAGTACAAGATTACTACTATGGGCGGAAATGAGCCGACACGCTCGTGAAAGCTCGAGACCGGATCGGTAGAAAGCTCGAATGAACTGAGCCTAAACGAGCTCGAACCTAAGTTGTAGTTCATTTATTAATTGAGTTCGAGACTGAGCTTTACATACAAAGCTCGATTGAGCTCGCGAGCCTAAGCTAGCCTAAATAACACTATGATATTTTAAGCATTAAACATTTGTAAAGCATTATGTTTTTGTATTATAGGCGAGCTTATTAACGAGCTCAATAACAAGCTCAAAATAGATATATGACGAGCCAAGCTTTAAATTTTTATTGCCAAATAGTATAAACGAGCCGAACCCGAACGTGTATAACATACCACTGGCCGAGCTCGAGCTTTATAAAACTTAAACGAGCCAAGCTCGACCTTGGCTCAGCTCGTTTCTAACCCCTAAATTTACTAGTAGTAATGTCTCGGACCATTGATAGACGATAACACTAACCAATATATATGTGAACGCAATGTGACAAAAAAAATTAGTGTATGTTATGCTTCTTATAGTGACTTGATGGACAGCAATACATGTACGCAGTGTTAATTTAAACTGCACCTACAAAAGAACGTATTGTTAATTTAATTCGTTACAAACTACAGTACTAATTTAGAAGTTATCCCCAAATTTATCTGCTTTTTTTCTGATTGTCGGATTATTACCAATGTAACACCGTATTAAAGGATGCATAACTATGGTTCAAATATATTAAATAATGAATCTCATATGTGCATACGTATATGCATAGCTATATACTAGTTGGATACCCGCGCATAGCAGCGGTGATAATTTTTTTTACCTAACTCTCCCCGCAATTCTCTACCCGTTAAGTGAATTCGTTTCACAACACTTCGAATGTATACGTGTTGTCCGTTGTATGTGTTTGTTTGGGTTTCCCGTAGCTTTCCCACAACACCATACTCGCATTTTAAAGACTTTCACCGTCTCTTACCAATTAAACACTCTCTTCAAATGAATTAAGGTTAAAATTGTAAAAAAATTAAATCAAAATAAAATAAACCCACTAAAAATGTAAAAATCTAAAATTTATAAAAATATATCAAAATGGATGTTGAATTATAGAGAACAAAATTTTAATAAATATGGTGAAATTATATCATAAAAAAATTAATAAATAAAAAGATATTTCAATTTAAAAATAAGAGTGATTTTTTAATTAAGAGGTGACACATGTCACTCAATGATGTATTCTTTTAAAATGAAATGGATGGTCAAGATTGCACCTCCTTATCTTAATTTTTGATGGACCCCACAACTTAAATGCTTTATATAATAGTATAGATATGTACACACACGCATAAAAAATGCAAGATGATAAGGATCCATGGTGGTGATTGGTTGGATGATAGATTAAGATTAGAATACAAAGTGTTCCTCATGTGATGAGAGTGGAATTAGTCTAACATAATATTTTCAAATTACTACAACCATGAAACAACCAGGCAACCATGCATGCAAACATCCTAATCTGAATTCTCATATATGCATGTATCACGTTTGTACACTGTAGCATATGATTAATCTCTAGTATGAATAAAAAGCTAGAACACATATACTTAAAAACTCTCACAAGTAAAATAACTATAAAATCATTAATATACCTATATTCTCTATTCCTTCTAATTATATACTTCACATCCATACATTTTCCTTTCATAACTAACTAGTTTTAATCCCCGTGCACGCACGAGGTTTGTACATTATGTTTATTTAAAATATATATATAATTTTTATTTTTTCTGTTTTATAAGTTATGAAATGTTAAGAGGTTATTTGTTTTTTTATAAGTTATAATAAAATTTATAAATTTATAAATTTACACTTAACTCTATATAATTTATTTAAAATTAAACCATTAAAGTTTTATTAATGACCTCTTCTTTTTTTCAAGTTTTTGTTTTTATAAATTTGACACATATATTTTTATGTGTTTTTTTTCTCCATCAGATTTATCCACCAAAATAATGTCAATTTTAGAAGTATTTAAGCTTTTTAATTAAACATATATTCAAAAATAATAAAAAATTAGAAGCATCATACCTAATAAAGAAATATATTTTTTTTTTGAAATGCAAAAGTCCCTACTTTTCGTTTTTCTTTACTAGGTAAAAGATTATAAGGGGTTTTGCTAACCACGGGGTGATGTTTAAACATATCTTAATTGATAAATAAACAATTAATGAACACCAAACCTTTCTTGTTTAACATTACATTCCATTTTAAAATGAATAAATATGTATAATTATAGAATATACTACTTCATTTAATGATAATTTTTTTATTTAAGAAATGCTTACACCACCCCCCAATTATAAGTTACAGTTTTACCTAATTAATTTTTGTCTTGTTTGATAATGTTTTGGTAAATTTTCTTTAGTCACTAAAGTCTTAAATAATACATTAGCTTGAAAATTAAAGATTAAACGTTATGTAATTAAGATAATATGCATGACTCAAGTTTCTACTCGATCATTCTTTGTACAAATTTGGCCATTAATTATACATAATGTCAAAGTTAACGACCAAAACTGCGGTCAACTAAATGGAACACCTTGACAACTTTACTCGATTTTCTAATGCTTTCAAATATGGGTGACCAAATTAAATTAAAGGTCAAATGAATGTTATATATCATTAGAGTAAATTACATTGTTCGTCCTTGTGGTTTAGTCAAATTTCATGTTTCGTCCTTACTATGAAGAAATTACTAAGACCTCCCCAATATTTGATTTTTTGCATGCTATTGCAATTGGTCCAAAAAAATTAAAAAACCTAACACTCGTTAAAAAAGTTTGTTAAATGTGACAAGTGCTAGACACGTGAGGGTATAGATGTCATTTGCGCCTTTTCTTTCAATCTCATACACTACCTTTATTGTTTCTTTAACCTCCACGCCTTCGACCCACTTCCACCGTCGTTGGAATTTCGATGCACCGCTATCATCATACCATTTTAAATATATACAACATTGGGACACTTTTAGCATTTTAATATTTAAATATATACATTCCGACCCATATCCGACCCGCTTCGAGACCTACTGGCCTAACCCGCCTCTTTTGTGTGGTGTATCCGGTTTTGTTTTGTGTTCTGCCCGACCCATCCCCTTCTAATATAGTTAGTACCCTACCCTGGCTTTTTACCCGATCCGTTTATATCTTCTCTTCATACACACGTGGTGGATACGTGTCACGCTTTCTACATATTAACAAAAACACACACCAAACACGTAGAACATCACCGATTCTCTCTCACTCTTTCTCTCTCTCTAACTAATCCTCTCTCTGTCTCTTTTCAACAACAAAACGAAGCGACTTTTCAATACTGGGTTTGTTGATTTTGAGGTCTGGGGGGTACTAATTGAGTGATTTCTCATATGGGGTTTCTTTTTCTTGGTTAGTTCTTGATTCTTATCTTATCTTTATTAGTTGTTTGTTTCTGGGTACGTTTGATTTGGTTGAATTTGATGATTGATGAGTAAATATGAAAAAATGTCATCTTTATGTATATTCAGTTGTGTTGACTGATTCTACTAATTAGGGTTACTAGAGTCAGGGTATTGGGTGTGATAAATCTTAGGAAAACTCGATTTACCTATTTATATGCCTTTTGTATGAATAGGTTGGTATTGTTGTTGTTGTTGTATGGTGCCGTTAAAAATAAGGGGCCGGAAGTTATCTGTATTTTGGCGAGGCGACCACAACTTTATGTGTTTGGTGTGTGTTATCCGTTAATATGTATATGCAGTTTTCAGGGTTAACTCAGTCCCAAACGTTGTTACTGAGTAAGAACAACTTTACGTCGATACGTGATGACTTTTATGATGGTATGGTTTCTTTGCAGACTGTCATTTTAGATTATATTAGCTTTTGGAAGGAAGGTAGAGTGCGAGATTCGCTCGGCTCAGCAACCTCCACGAGCGTAATCATGGAATGTTTTGTGCGAAAAACACGTATACTCTCTTTAGGCTCGTATCTTGGTTGGGCGGTCGCACGAAAATGTCATTGCAGCAATGGCGGGTGTTTGGCATCACAAATGTATTCGAAAAGTTATAATTTTTAATATATACAATCATTGGGACACTTTTAGCATTTTAATAGTTAAATATATACATTCCAACCCATACCCGACCCGCTTCGAGACCTACTGGCCTGACCCGCCTCTTTTGTGTGGTAGATCCGGTTTTGTTTTGTGTTCTTCCCGACCCATCCCCTTCTAATATAGTTAGTACCCTACCCTAGATTTTTACCCGATCTATTTATCTCTTCTCTTCATACACGCGTAGTGGCTACGTGTCATGCCTGTTATGTCTATGACTTCCTCAATATGCATATGGCAGTTGTATATGTTCATTTATAGCTTCGATTAAAGTTGTGAACGTTTGTGTCTTGGCGAGGCAACCTATTAGGTTTGTAGCCATGGCAGACGTCCACTTTTTCCGATTCGTAAAGCTTATACTTTCGGCTTATGCTTCTTCGATCCTACCGATACTTTCGTTGCCGCTATCCATGGCGTGTGCTCAGTTCCACTTTTTCCGATTCATATCTTGGCGACACAGCCGAACCATGTGTGCTCAGTTCCACTTTTTATTAGATGAGAATGGGATTATAAAAGGCTGTGATAACATTCCGTGTGTCTAAATAAAGCTAAAAACATCAGCATCTTAGCGGGGCAACCTTGCTAGGTTTGCAGCCATGGCGGTTGTGCCCTATTTCTTATGTATTGCAAAAATGATACAAGTCGTTGGGTGTTTGGAGTAGATGATTTTACTCTATTTGTGGTTATATTAGTTGCAATATTTCTCCTTTAGTGTGATACTAGGTTCATGTCTGTTAATACAAATAATGCCTAAAAACGTTATTTATATTTTTCGACCTCTCAACGTTTTGATAATAACAAAATGTAAAAACGTTTACAATAAAAATAAACGTCTACAAATTATTAAATGTAAAATTTTATTTCTAAGATTAGTGATCACTTAAGGTATGGACAAACAAAATAATTAAGCATGATTAGTGATCAAGAAAATATTTTTCTCTTAATCCTCACTTTTAATTCTACAAAAGTATTTTTTTCAAAAATACTTTCTAATTAAAATAAAAAGTTTTATTAAAAACTTAAAATTTCAAATTCAAATTTTCTCCCCAAAACGAAAGCTTCTACACG